>VDFB02286732.1:76305-157370 GCA_007258455.2 Sequoia sempervirens
TAGACACATTAGAGTTTTTGGCTATGAGGCATATGCATATGTGCCGAATGAAAAAAATATCTAAGTTGGAGAAAAAAGTTGTTAAATGTATATTTATTGGCTATAGTGTTGGCATAAAAGGATACAAGCTTTGGAACCTTGTGACTAAGAAGGTTTTGTACAGCAGAAAAATTATTTTTCATGAGCTGAAGCCTTCTACTTTGGATCTACAGTCAGAGATAAAATTAGAAAATAAAAAGGATGTAGTTGAAATTCTTCCAACACCAGATAAAGAGGAATTAAAAATTCAAAACGTACCTGAATCTGAGGAGAGCTTGAGTAGTTTTGAGAGTTCTGAAGAACAACAACAACCTCAGCCTCAGCCCTTGAGGAGGTCAACACGTGAAAGAAAGCAACCTGATAGGTATGGGTTTTCTATGTTAGATTCTACTTGTGCCTATGCTTTGATTACTAGCATTGAAGATCTTAGGACTGTTAAAGAGGCAATTAATATGCCTAATGCAAACTCTTGGTTGGAAGCCATGAATGAAGAAATGGCATCATTAGATAAGAATGACACTTGGAGTTTGGTGTCATTGCCTGAAGGCAGAAAAGCTATTGGTTGTAAATGGGTATTTAAAAATAAAATAGGTTTGGATGGTAGTGTTGAAAAGTATAAGGTGAGGTTGGTTGCGAAAGGTTATTCCCAAGTAGAGGGAATTGATTATGGAGAAATATTTTCTCTTGTAGCTAAGCTGACATCTATCAAATTTCTTCTACCACTTGCAACAGTGTATGACTTAGAGATTGAATAGATGGATGTGAAGACAAAATTTCTTCATGGTGATCTTGAAGAAAAAATTTATATGTCCCAGCCTGAGCACTATGTGGAAAAATGTAAAGAACATCTGGTATGCAAGTTGCAAAAATCTTTGTATGGATTAAAACAATATCCTAGAATGTGGTACCAGAAGTTTGACACATTTTTATTGTCTTTGGGATTTGTAAGATCAAAAATTGATAATTGTGTGTATTTCAAATCTGAAAATGATTGTCTTTGTTATTGCCCTATATGTGGATGACATGTTGTTCATTGGGAATAGTAAGCTTATGATTTTTGATCTAAAATCTCAGTTTTCTGCAAAGCTCAAAATGAAAGATCTTGGTGCAGCCAGGTATATTCTGGGGATGGAAATAACCAAGGACAGAAAGAGCATAAAAATTTGGCTCAGCCAGAGTAAGTATATTAACACTATTTATGGAGATATTTAGTATGATTGATTGCAATCAGCTAGTTGTTCTAGTTCTACAAGGAATGAAACTATCTATTGAAGATTGTCCAAAATCTCCTACTGAGATGGAGGACATGACCAAAGTGCCTTATGCAAGTGTAGTTGGTAGCTTAATGTATGCAATGGTCTGCACAAGGCCAGACATTGCCCAAGCAGTGGGGGTTCTTAGCCAATTTATGGTGAATCCAGGAAGGCCACATTGGGATTGTGAAAAGAGTTTTTAGATATTTAAAAGGCACATCACAGTACACTCTTTGTTATCATGGTACCTCGATTGGATCATAGCATTCTCTCATCATTAGAGGTTATGTGGATTCCAATTGGGTAGGGGACCTTGACAGCCGTAGATCCACCAGTGGGTATATTTTCATGTTGAATGGTGATGCAACTAGTTGGATGAGTAAGCGGCAGGCTGCAGTTGCTCTATCCACTACTGAAGTTGAATACATGGCAGAAACACACACTTGCAAAGAAGTTGTATGGCTTAAATGTTTATGTTCTAATTTTGGGTTCAATACAAGGAAATTTTTAATTTGTTGTGACAGTCAAAGCGCTATTTTTTTGGTAAAAAATCTAACTTTCCATGCCAGGATGAAACATATTGATGTGCAGTATCATTTTGTACGAGATATGATGGAGGATAGAAAGGTTTGTTTAGAAAAGGTGGATACTCTAAAAAAATTTGTAGATGCATTGACAAAGCCTATGAGCACGCAAAAGTACAGGTGATCTGTTAGTTAGATGGGCCTTGGAGCCCATGACCTTCATTAACTTTGAGTTTGGAGGAAGCCAGTAAGTCTTCGTCAAGTGGGAGATTGTTGGAAATTGTGCCTCAACTTGTTGGCTTGTATCTTTTTTCAAGTCTTCATTGTCGGCCGATCACTGGAGTTCCTAAGTTTGTAACCTTGTCATGGAGTTTGGAAGTTTCGTAACTTCCCAACTGACTAATCTCCTTCATTGTCGTAGCATCGGTGATTTTTGTAACTTAAGAACCTTGTCGCGGAGTTTGGAAGTTTTGATAGAGGTCCGTAGGGGACGACCCACCAATCGTTGATCACTTGGAACTTTTGTCACTTTTGTTTGATAGTCATGAGGGAGTTGGGAGCTAGAGGATGGGAGGTAGTTATTCGAAAGCTGTAGGAAATGGTGATGTCACCACGGTGACCCACAGACGGAGGTCTGTCAACCGGGACCCGAAGGGTGATTGATGTTTGGTCGTTTCAAGTTCAATGACACATAGCAAACGGATGAGTGAGGCCAAAAAGATAGATGGTTGGGCTCGGAATTCCATTTGAAATGGTGACTCGCAAGCAGCGCCCTAGGGATGATGTCCCGCGGGCGTAGACCCGGACAGATGAGATGGACCCGATTTAGTTTATGAGTTTTTCCAAGTTCAAACAAAGAGAATATGGAATCATTCCATGATGGCGGGTGTGTTTGTTTGTTTTATTTTCAAGTATTGGCAACGGTGAAGAGAAGGCCCGGACCCGCAGAGCATGAATTCTCTGTCTAAAGAACGGTGTCGGGGGGTCGAGGTTCTGTGGGTGATGTATGGGCGATTCTGAGGGTTTTCTCAAGATTTCATTTCATGGGTTTTGGGCGCCTTATTTTCTTCTATTTAATGCACATTTTTTCCACCCTTTTAATCCATTAGTTTTGCAGGAAATTAAATAAAAACACCAACGGGCACAAATAGCAGACTTACCTCAAGAACCTAATGAAGGAGGTAGTTAAATCAACTGTTGGATGTAATGGATCAACAATGGGAGGCTTCAAACTCAGAGGTGGCATGTGGAGATAGCTCTCTAATCATTTTGATACACTCTAATTAAACTGACATGTGAAAATGATAGTTCAGAGCTGGCCTATTTATAGAGATTAAGGCATTAAATTCCAAAAATTAATGCTCGTACAGTGGAACCAAAGGTAGGTGTTTGAAGTTTGAAAACGGTCGTAGGAGGGCCAGAGCCCAATGGGCAGATGGTCATCAGTCAATTGCAGTTCTATAGCGGCAATAAACAAATGACAGTAGGGAGATCAGGCCCTAATAGGAGGAATGTCATCAGGGGAAGGTCGTTCGAAAGTTTGGTGAAAAATAGACAGCGAAGACAACCCTGGAACCTGATGGAGGGGAACTGCCCGAGAAAGGCCCTTTTGAAATGGTGGTGAAGTAGTGGAAACCTAATAGAGGAAACACGACAAGGGATACCCAATGGGTCTCAAGGATGCTCATTGAGACTTAATTTTCAGAAACATGGGGAAATGATAATCAAAGTGGCAGGTCTCGAGTCGTGGAAGGGCGAGGTCCTTTGGCCGTTTGGCATGGAAAATGCAACAGGGAAGTCTGCTAGGGGGAACCCGTGAGGGCGGACCCGCAGGGCTCGAGGGATGCCGGTATGAAAGGCAAAGGAAAACTACCAAGGAGGTCCCCACAAAGGCATAGGACTTAGAAAATTTGAGGGGGTGAAACATGGCCGACTTAATATGACTCTTTTGAGGTTCACTGACCATTTCGGATACCAAAATAGAGGGCATGCAAAATAAGATGGTAGCAAAAGTGACTTGGTGAGGTGAAGGAAAGAGAGGGTCCTCGTTCCAAATAAGGCATGTGTGTTGAGGGCACAAAAGATATCCCGATGGAAGGTGTTGGTAGCGGTGAATGGTTGTGAAGGAATCTTATCAAAGGGAGGTGCATATGTCGATGGGACATAATAATGAGTCCCTTTGAAATCCCAATATGATGGAAAGGTATATGTATCAAAGTGACAGTGTGGATTCAAAGATACATGGTTTCTTTTCTCTTTGATATTCTAATAGAAATTCGTAGAAGTGACGTTAACTATTTGGTTCAATATGGAAGTTGGAAGGTCAGTTCTCTGGTGATGCTTGAGAAGTTTGTATTGAATGCAATGGCACATTGGATTGATATAGAAATTGTGATCGAGTAAAGATCTGAGAGTGAGTGTAATGCTGCCAAATTCATTCTGTGAATTGACGCTTGAAAGAGCATAGCTTTGTACTTGTATGTAATTTATGTTTTACTACAATACAACAAATCTCTGCTTTGGTGTGTGGGTTTTTTCTTGAGAGTATTTTCCCACATAAAATCTGGTGTTCATTCTTTTTTGTTTATTCTGTTAATTCATGTATGTGCATCTTTATGTTCTATAATTGCAAGTTTCAGAAAGATTTTTTGTATCTTTCTCCTGAAGATTATAATTAAGAAGGAATTTTCCACACTCTCCTTTCCTTTCAGTTGGTATTAGAGCTTGGCTAGATTTGTTTTCCTTGTGGGTAAGACAATTTTTTTGTGTTGATCTTATTCAGTGGGAGTTTTGCAAAGAAATCTAGTTTTTGACTTATTGCAAATTTAAGATGGCGAGCACATCTAGAAGAATAGAGATTGATAATTTCAAAGGTGGAAATTTTGAGTTGTGGAAACTCAAAATGGAATATTTTCTCATGGATCATGAGTTATGGGATATAGTGTCCTCTAACAAACCATCAGCAACCTCGTAGAATGATTGGGATACAATGGACCGGAAAGCCAAGGGTCTGATCATATTGTACTTGGCCAATTTAGTTCTCTTGAACGTCCATGAAGAGAAGACATCAAAACTTTTGTGGAAGAATCATGGTGACATATATCAGGGGAAATCTTTGGTAAATAAGTTATCTCTGAGGAATAATTTTTATTCTTTGAAGATGGAGGAAGGAGCGTCTATTGCAAATCATTTGAATGTTTTTAACATTATCATTGCTTATTTGGGCTCTTTTGGTGTGAAGATAGATGATGAGGATCATTGCATGCTCTTGTTGTGTTCATTACCTGACACATGAGATCACCTAGTAATGGCTATTGGGAGCACAACAACCACTTTCAAGATGGAAGATGTGGTTGGTTCACTACTATCAAAAGAAATGGGAAGAAAGTATTTTGAGATGGCCGAGGCCCTTGCTATTCGAATCAGATCAAAGGAGAAAGGAAAGAAGAAAGACAAGTCTAAATCCAAGTCAAAGGGGAGATCAAAGTCTCTTGGTAAAGAGTCCAAGGTGAAATGCTAGAACTGTGGACAGACTGGACACATCCAAAAAGATTGTAAAGAGGAGAAGAAGAAGAAAAGGAAAAACAATTCTTCAAAAAATGAATCTTCTCATAATGATGAAGATTCCTTCATAGTAGCCTTGGTGAAGCAAGCATCATAAGATGTTTGGTTGATTGACTCAGGTGCATCCTTTCACATGACCTCTCATAGAGGTTGGTTCTCAAAGTATGAAAAGTATGTTGGTGGAAGGGTGTATCTAGGTGATGATTCTCTCCTTGAAATTGTTGGTCATGGAAGAGTCGAGATTGGGTTTCTTGATGGAAGAATATAGGGAATTGATGATGTGATGCATATACCAGGTCTGGCTCAAATTTTACTTTTTGTAAGTAAGCTTAATGATGTTGGTGTACAAGTCTCTTTCTTGAATGGTGTTTGTAGAATAAATAGAGGCTCTATGGTGTTGGCTAAGGGTGCACAAATTGGCACTTTATATAAGTTGGATGCATGTGCAGTACAGTGTAATAGTACTTCTACAAAGTCAAATAAATATAACCATGTAGAGAAAGGTGTTGTTCCTAAGGGCGCAAACTCTTTGGAGATGAAGCTCCCATTAGAGAAAACAATGTTGTGGCATCAAAGGCTCAGCCACATTGGTGGAAAAGGCTTAAAAGCCTTGAAAAACAAAAGCCTAGTTGAAGGGCTTGATGATTGTAATCTTGATTTCAATTTTTGTGAACATTGCATATATGGAAAGCAACATTGTGTTTCATTTTATTCTAGTCCTCATAAATCTTCTAGTATTATGGATTATATTCATGTTGATGTGTTTAGTCAAGTTAATTATCAAAATCTATGTATTTTGTCTCTTTCATAGATGATTATTCAAGGACATTTGTTTATTTTATCAAAATTAAAACTAAAGTTTTCATTCGATTTAAGGAATTTAAAACCTTGGTTGAAAATCAGACTAGTAGTAAGATTAAGTGTTTGAGGACAGATAATGGTGGTGAGTTTTGTTCATTAGATTTTGATAAGTTTTGCAAGGACCACATAATTAAAAGGCATAAAACAACTCCTTACACTCCACAACAAAATGGATTTGCAGAAAGGATGAATAGAACGTTGATGGAAAGGGTGAGAAGTATGTTGAGTAGTGTTGGTCTAGAATGCTACAACATGTTATTTGATATACCTCCCACTTTGGCATTCATTGACAAGACACCTATGGAAGTGTGGTCTAGTAAGAAGCCCTCATTAAGACACATTAGTGTCTTTGGTTGTGAGGCATATGCCTATGTGCCTAGTGAAAAAAGATCTAAATTGGAGAACAAGGTTGTGAAGTGTATCTTCATTGGTTATGGCATTGGTGTGAAAGGCTATAAGCTTTGGAACCTAGTTACAAAGAAGGTTTTGTATAGAAAAAGTGTGATCTTTCGTGAGTTGAAACCGTCTACAGTTGATTTGTAGCCAGAGGTGAAAGAAGCATAAAAGAAGGAGGTAGTTGAAGTTCCTCTTACTCCAAATAAGGATGAACTATGTACTCCTAGTGGACCTGTTAGTGAGGAGAGCTCAAGTAGCTCTAAATTTTTTTAACAAGATAAAGAACCTCAGCCTCAGCTTCTAAGGAGGTTTATGTGTGCTAAGCGGCAAATTGAAAGGTTTGGATATTCTATGTTAGATTCCAATTGTGCCTATGCTTTAATTGCTAACACTAATGAGCCTAGGACTATTAGAGATGTTATGGGTATGTCTGATTCAAATTCCTATTTGGAAGCCATGAATGAGGAAATTGCATCTTTGAAGAAGAATGAAAGGTGGGATCTAGTCCCTTTGCCTAAAGGACGAAAGCCTATTGGATGTAAATGGGTGTTCAAGAAGAAGATTGGTCTGGATGGCAATGTTGAGAAGCATAAAGCAAGGTTGGTCATGAAAGGACATTCCCAAGTGGAGGGGATTGATTATGGAGAAATATTTTCTCCTATAGCTAAGTTGACGTCTATTAGATTTCTATTGTCAGTTGCAATTGCATATGACTTAGAGATTGTGAAAATAGAATTTCTTCATGGTGAAGAAATTTACATGTCCCAGCCAGAGCACTTCATTGAAAAAGGTAAGGAAAACCTAGTTTGCAAATTAAAGAAATCTTTGTATGGTTTGAAGCAGTCGGCTAGAATGTGGTACCAAAAGTTTGATACCTATGTGTTGTCTTTGGCATTTGTGAGATCAAATTTTGATCATTGTGTTTACTTTAAATCTGAAAATGGTTGTCTTATTATTATTTCCCTATATGTGGATGATATGTTGTTCATTAGGAATAGTAAGGGTATGATTTTTGAATTAAAATCTCAATTGTCAGCATAGTTTGAGATGAAAGATCTAGGTTCAACTAGGTATATTCTAGGGATGGAAATTAGAAGGGATAGAGGAAATAGAAAAATTTGGCCCAACCAGAGCAAGTGTATAAATTTTATCCTAGATAGGTTTAATATGACAGATTGCAAGCAGTTAGTTGTTCCAATATTGCAGGGAATGAAACTTTCTATTGAAGATTGTCCAAAATCTCCTACTGAGATGGAGGACATGACTAGGGTGCCTTATGCAAGTGCATTTGGTAGTTTAATGTATGCAATGGCCTATACTAGGCTAGGCATTACCCAAGCAGTGGGAGTGCTTAGTCGGTTTATGGCTAATCCAGGAAGGTTGCACTGGGATGTTGTAAAGAGATTTTTCAAGTATTTGAAGGGTACTTTTGAGTATACCTTTTGTTATCATGGTTACTCTACTGGATCTCGGAGTTCAATTATCATTCATGGATATGTGGATTCTGATTGGTTAGGGGACATTGACAGTAAAAGATCCACTGGTGGATATGTATTCATGTTGTTTGGTGGTGCAATTATCTAGATGAGCAAATGACAAGATATAGTCGCTTTATCCACTATTGACGTCGAGTACATGGCAACAACTCACACCTACAAGGAAGCCATTTGGATTAGAATATTGTGTTCTCATAGAGTGTCATTTGTTTGGAAAAAAATCCCACCTTCTATTCCAGGATGAAACATATCAACATGCAGTACCATTTTATTCATGATATGGTGGAGGATGGAAAGGTTAGTTTGGAAAATGTTGATACTTTGGTGAATGTTGTTGATGCATTGATGAAGCCTATGAGCATGAAAAATTTTAAATGGTGCACCAATTCGATGGGCCTTGGGGGGTAGAATATTTAGTGACTTCAAGCATTGGAAGGAGCCAGTATGTTCTTTGTCAAGTGGGAGAATGTTGAGAAAGGGTGTCTCAAAATTTTTGGCATAAAAGGCTTCATGCTTCAGGTTCATCGGGATGGCAAGTGAATGTCAATGAGACGAAATTCCTAGTCCCCTCGACATCTCGATAAGTGCTCCATGGGTTGGAGTTAAGTGCTTCATCAGGTTGACAGTCACATGTCGATGAGACTTAGAAACAAGTCTCCTTGACATCCTGATTAGCACTTGGCTTATCGCTAGGTACATCATTTCACAATTTTACCTATCGTCAAGATTCCAAACACATTATTTTTTTGTCACAAGAGATGGAAAAGAATTATAGGGGCTCTAAGAAATATAGGTCAGTCGTGAAGCATAGGTCGGTTAGAAGCCCCAACCCCACCAACCATGAGATGAATAGGTCGGTCCAACCCCACCGTCCCATTCATCTTAGGGCAGGTTAGAAGCACATGGTTGGTGGGAATGTGATGTGGAGTAATTGGGCATATTCACACCCTTTCCTTACTACCCACCCTTTCTCTTTCTTTCTTTTTCTCGCCTCACCACCACCACCCATTCTTTCATTCTTGAAATGAGGGTGTTGTTGGGAGGTAACAGTGCGGGTTAACTCATTCTGAAACTATTGTTAGGATACAAGCCTCTCAGTATAGGGTCCTAACATGAGAAGGATGGGTGGATGTCCTGACCCCAATTTTGGGAAACTAACAATTCTAGATCATGGATCCAAATGCACATCTCAAAGTGGCACAAGTTACATGACATTTTATCCTTTTAGAATTTTTTTTTAAATAATTAATTACAATTAAAATAATCAACCCTCTTACAAAGTTAGTAAGTGATAAAACGCAAACTTCAAATGTCAAATCTAACATAATTGGGATCTTCTACATTTGAATCATATTCAACTTTAATTTATTATCTTTATCTTACCTTCATGTGTAATCAATTAATGTTAAAATAGCTTGATTTATGACTTCCATATCTAGACCAATTAACTAGTTGAACCTAAATTGTTAGGTATTAGAGGTGAAAGAAGTTGTATTACAATGGATGTGTCTTTAGTGCTCCTTTTTCAAACTCTTGAAAAGTATCCTTCATTGTCACTAGCATATCCAAAGGTGCAAGATTGAATACTAGAGGTTGTTGCAAGTCCTAAAACATTGCATCCCTCAAATTTTTCTTCAAGGAATCAGCATTTAACTCCTCCCTGGTCATTCTTTTTACTATAATAGTGACATGAATTTTTCTCAACTAATATATGTATATCATAGAGAGTATCTACCACATTGTCACTATCTTCAATCTATCTAGATATAATTCCTTCGACTAGTTATATCTTGATTTCCATGATATTTTCCCATACACCCAACTACTTATATCCTATCTCTCTAAAATTGCTTCTTTAACAAAATTATAAAACTTCATTTTGACATCAATTCAATTCAAGGGAGGTTTTGAGCATGAGTAGTGAGTTTGTCCTAACAATCATCTATCAAATGTTTTATCTTTATTTGAGCATTTTGGAGCTCATTGTGAATGTCCATAACATTCTCAATCATATTGTAGCTATAATTATATAGTTCTTCCATCCACTTCTAAGTTGAGGTAGCCATACACTTCATCTTGTCCAATGTGGAAGCTTTTTATTGAGACAAGATAATAAGATTGATCGAGCCATCTACTACCTCATAGGACATACTAGTTACTCGAGATAAGTAGTTAATTTAGCAAATTTCTCCTTTAGTTCTTGTTGGTTTGTTTTTCCTTATCCATTCTTGAGATAATTGTAGATATTTTAGTTTGCATCTCTAATATTTCCTCTTTGGTTTTCTTACATAGGTTGATAGTTGTAATTTGATAATCAATTGGCATCAATTCTTTGTCATCCTTATCAATCACAGGGGTAGAAATCTCAAAATTTCTTGACCTTGATGTATCCAAGCTTATTAAGCATAAATTTCTTGGTTTCTTCATGGGCCTACGAGTATCCGACCCAATGATTAATAACCTAAAGTGTGATGGGAAAGTTTAAAGAAAAAATAAACATGTGAAACTTTTATTCAATCTCATGGACTTTGACAACATAAGGTTCATTACATTGAGGCTTATTAAAATTCCTCAAATAGTTTCTATGTACACTTATAGGATTTAGGGTATTATTTTGTTTTAAGCTCTCCTCCAAAATAACTTATTATTCTTTTGATAGTTTAATTTTTCTCATACTACTACTTTCTTATTATTCGATGCTAACTCCAAAAGCACCTAATTCATCCTTTGTAACACCATCATCCCATCATATTTTCATGCTTATGTCTCTTGTCAATGGGGGAGAAGTAATATCGTTGTCACAATGTCTCCCTATAGTAATACTTAATCTTAGAGTGAGCATTGTGTCACAACCATCTTCCTCACCCATTACTTTTATTAATTAAGAGACTTTGCCATATTAACACAAATTAGACATTCTTTTATTCTTTCTTAAAACTCAATCAAATGGTGAAAAATATTGCAAATTTGTATGTTGATAAGGATTAGTGAAACCTTTATTCCTCAACCATTGTGTCCACAAGTTCAATAGATTAAAAAAATTGAAACACAATTGAACAACCCATTACTATTTCATGTAGAATACTACAATATTGACAACACAATCATTACATATCCCAACCTTGTTGATACAAGCAAGTATGTAGGCCAATTTAGTACATGTGGTGGCATGCAAGTTGAATGTGTGTTGGGAAATGAAAGGTGCAAATATTGTTGGAAATCTAACATATAATAGTAACAATAATACACACATAATAATAATAATATTAAGTTCATACAAATTTTTTCAATGAGTTCTGTAAATGCTTACAAATCATTGCATTATTGTAACTTCTCAAAATTACCCCAAACTACCTACAAGAAACTAACTATTTTAACATTAATATTAAATAATAAAACACAAACTCACTAAGGTGACTTTATTAAAATACATAAACCTTAATATTCATGTAAGAGAGGGGGACCATCAAGTGTAAGGCCCTAGGTCACAGAGGGCCAAGATGTGGAAGGTTTCCCTAACTTAACTCAACTAAAGGGATGTTAGGATATGCGGGATGAAAATGATGAGGACTATGAGGTCCTTCAACCACTCTATAGACCCGAAACGTGGAAAGGGGCTAGGCGAGTTGGTTTTCATTTTCAACACTATGCCTCAGGGAGCTCTCTGCCCGAGGATGAAAGCGCAGTCTTTAGACGACAGCATGACACACTAGCATCTCCAAAGTGCACTGGAGTCCGTATGGCTAGACAACAGCAGAGACAAGGTTGAACCTAGAAAAACTAGCTAACGGCCCAGCTAATTAACTAAAGGGCCAAAATAATGTGATTAAGTAAATAAAGTATTCTAATGTTGTAAAGCAGCAATGCAAGAGTGAAAAGGGCAATAAAATTCTCACTAAGAAACTCATTCGCCAACTAGATCTTCGAAAGTACATTTACCTACACACACAAAGGAGAGGAAAATGTTGGGTGGCTGTATAGGGGATTGCCTTAGTCATACCCCCGTTTAGATGTTTCCACCTCCATAGACAACCAAGAAAGTGAGATAAAGAAAACAATGTAATAAAGAGCACAAAATCGCTACAAAATAGTAAAGTGCTAACTCAACCAAGTGATAGAGGAGAGGAAAGGGAAGCTTACCACCTCCACCAAGAGCTCTCAAGGCTGCTTGGGGTAGAAAATAAGAGTACTTGAGCCTCTGCTACAATGGTGTGCTCCCAAAATTTCTCTACCGAAGTGATGGAGTGGAGCTTTTGTTGCTATGGAATGCTTAAAATGTTGCTTGAGAGCTTGAGAGCTTGAGAGTGAGTGAAGTGAGCTTGTGAAGTGATAGAATGAGTGCTTGAAGTTGTGTAGAAGATTGTGGAGTGATTGTAGAAGATGAAATTCTTGTTCAAGGAGTGAATTTGAAGAAGGGATGGAGAAATAAGGCCATATTCGGGTCAGTCGGCCGAAGGGGGCGTTACAACTTGACTCCCAATGAGAAGTGTAATGCCTCTGTACGTTCAACCGCAGGAATCTACCAGGGACGTAAGCACGTCGCGAGGACATTTGCATGTCGTGCAGGCATCCCCAATAGAAATGCCTCCAATGACACTCAAAACAAGCACCAAGTGGGATGCAAGTAGTGGGCTTAGGTGGAGTTAAGCCTCTGAAGTTGGTTTTCTAAGGTGGATAAAGGAAAAAAGGGGATTTGCACATGGGGTGCAAATTTACTCCTATACATTTTGCCCCCACTTTAGCAAGCACAAGTACTGATGAGTGCTCAGTAAAGTAGATCAAGGAGAGTGTAAGGTTAGAAATGTATACCTAAATTATCGAGGAAGTAGACCACAATTTGGTGAATCTGAAGGTGTACAGAAAGCGAAGGACTCCATAGTTGCTTGGAACTATGAAGTTGGAAAAATAAAGCATCTTATAGGCCCGCAGACCTGTAAGGAGGCAACCCCCAAGATCTCTTGCATGAAGGAATCCCTATGAAGTAAGCACCTTATAGGCCCACAGACCTGCATGGAAGGTATCCCCAAAAAACTCTAGCATGGAGGAAACCCGAAGGAAGCATACTCCACAGAGTCAAGAAGTGGCCAAGTAGGCAAGTAAGTGGACAGTCGCGCAGACCGTCAATGATTCAAAAGTCTTTCAAAGGGCTCCCTCGGGAAACCTTCGAAATGAGAGGGGATCCACTCAAGGGAGTCGCTATTTGAAAGGTGAGGTCTAGTCAAGATGCCCCCAAGCTAGATGCGAAGAAAATGAAATAGGTCTACTCGGGATGCCCCCAAGTTAGACACGAAAGAAAATGGAATATGTCTAGTCAAGCTTCCCCCAAGCTAGACATGAAAGAATCCATTTGAGATAAAGACTTGCAAAGGGGATCCCTTGGGAACCTGCCATGAAGAAAAAGGGTCCACTTAAGGGACGCACAATTTGAAAGTAGATGTTTCTTTTTAGAGTGATCCATCATCAAGGGATCCTTTCAAAAGATGTTCACTTCATCAAGGAATTCAAAAGGAAGAATATGTCCCCACATGAGGGGAAGATTAAATTTTTTCCCATTCCAGAGGAAGGTTTTTAAGTCTTTTCTTTACGAACCTGTGATGAAGGAAACACATTTCGTTAGGGTTCCAAGTTGAGAATGTGATTTCGAAGAAAGGTTTGCACGGATTTTCAAGAAAAGATTCGTTAGCAACGAATGCATTTTTTGAAAATTGAAATATTAAAGGAAAAGGCATTTTCACACATGAGAGGGACAAATCAAGCAAAGAAGAGAAAAAGGTAAAGGTAAAGAAAAGAGAGAAAAGCATAAATAAAGGACACAGGGGGATCTAGTTTAGCAGGTAAAATATATATGAGCTCATATAAATAATAGGTAACCGCGGTCCAAGGTGAAAGATCATCAATCCCCAACCATATCAGGAAGAATGCACAAGAAGACAAAGTAAAATAAAAAATTGAGTTAACATGGAAGGGAAGCTTAAATGTTCCCAATGCTTTGCTTCATCCCCAATTTATTGAAAATAAGCACAAACATGGAAGAATGATGATACAAATAGAAGAAGGTTTACAACACAAAAACCACACCTGTATCCAAGCACCAATAGGGGTGATGAGGGTCATCTAGGCACACATAGCATGAACATGGGGGAGCACATCACAAAACACACATACACACACAAGATCAAGAAGGGGTCTCCTCCTAACATTGATCAACCAAGAGGTCATCCGCTTCCAAATCTAAATCCTCATAAGGGGAAGGAGGATGAGCTTGCAATGGTGGGATTTTAAGAGGAGGAGCATCCAACCCTCCCACAACAAGGGCCAAGGAAGAATCCCCTGCGAGGTCGTCTTCATTGAGCTCTTGTGGAGCTAAGGTCAACGATTTCATGAAGATCACTAACAAGGTCGGAACTTCATCCACAGAGTTAAACATGCACCCCATAGGAGCATCGTGTCTAACTTTAGTGGACAGGATAGGCTGCACCTGAGATTTACCGCTAGGCTCATCGAATGGTTCGGGAGTGGTGACGAACTCAAGGGAAGCAATGACTAGTTTCGTCACCAAGATAGAACAAGTCAACGTAGGGCCACCTTGTGAAGAAGGTGGACTCCTCTTACGTCCTTCGCTACTGAAAGGACCACACCCCTCCTCTTGTTTTGTCAAAGGAGATGAACTCCCCATAGACAAGGCTAGAGGCGCGGAGGAAGAGGAGGAAATAGCTGCAATAGATACAACCGAGGTATTAACCATATCCATGGGCTTCGAGAAAGGCTAGACATTTGAAACTGACATCAGCAAAGGCGGCTCCATCGAAGGAGTGATGAACACCTATACCCGCTTGGGGTTAGGTAGATTCGTACTCGCAACAAAAGTAAGGAGCAGTACAAGACTGGACTAAAGAGGAGTAGAAGGAAGGGGGGAAGAAGACACTGTAGGAGGCCCTGAAGTAGCAGCAGTCATTTCTTCCTCCTTCCCTTGTGAGGTGGCCTACTCAACCAAGAGATCCTTTCGTCAGCACTTGCGCTCGCACGCAAGGTGGTTTCTACAACTCTTTGAGTTGAAGGCCGGAGGTTGGGAAGGAATAGAAGGCTCCTACTCAACCATGGGAATGTCCACCATGGCCATTTATGGTGGAGGGACAGGTTCCTGAACGGGAGTAGGAGGAATGGGCTAAGGAGCAGTAGGAGGAGTCGACTCGAGAGCTTCAACAATGGGCCTCTTCCCATTCACTACCTTGGGAGCAAGAGTGGTAGGAGGCCACAGAGGTCAAGACAAAGAGGACTTTCCTCAGGAGACCTTCCTGCCATACCGAGCGGGTCTAGCCTTTGTTGGAAAGACAAGAAGTTTGAATGCAAGATGCTTAGGCTTTCACCAAGTGGGAACCATAGGATTCTCCTACAAATGAGTAGAATCTGACGATACCATAGTAGAGAAAGAAGAAGCGCTAGACTAACTAGCGAAAGAGGAAGAAGGAGGGTCATGGGACCGCTTCTCTTTTTCCTTCTTTTGTGCCTTAGTGGCATCGCTATCAGCTTTTAAGCAAACCCTATGTGAAACAACATAAGGCAAGGGAGGATATCTCACTTTCAGACTTGAGCATCCTTTCTTATAATTCTGATATGTTCAGTGCAAAAGGTTCATCCTAGGTAGAAGAGGACCAACAGGTGCAGGCCAAGAGTAGTCCAAGGAGTAGCTACCACGAGCAACCAATGGTCTATAATCAGTGTCATGAATTACATGTATGGACCCCTCGTGGATAAATTTCAAACATTTATGCATGATCGAGGGGACCGCGTTCATCGTCACCAACCAAGGGATACCCAATTTCACCCTAAAGAGTTCAGACCAAAGAATGATGTCAAATAGGAGTTTCACAGATTTAGGTCCCACCAAGACTGACAAGACAATACTACCCAAAGGGGACATGGAAAGCCCGTCATGTGTGCGGATAGTACTCATAGGTGAATCGTACCCATCCTTGTGAAGGAAGTTGATCAACATAATCTCCTTTGTTATTATGTTTACATGTGATGTCAAATCAACGAGAACATTGGCTACGATGTTTCCATTGATCCATGCAGGAATGTAAAGAGGAGACAGTTCCTTGTTAAAACCCATCAACAAGTCCTGTGAAGTGAAAGTTATACCAGTACCACTTTCCACAGGCTATGCAGAGGGGATAGGTTGGTGCAAAAAGGACGCCATTACACACACTGGACAATGCTTCCACAGAGTCCCTAAAGGTTAAAGGATAAAATAGTGACCTAATTAAGGTTTTTTTATGCAATACCTTTGGAACCTTCCAACTACACCAACTAGGGGTTGTAGGTTGGGTTGTAAGGTAGTAGCCTTACAACACTCACACCTACAACACTCCTAGAGTACAAGGAAAGGAACTGTCAAGATCGCAAGAATGAAACCAAAATGGTTCACATCAAGTTCACCAAAAAATGTAAGAGGGGAACGACCACATGTAAGGCCCCAAGTCACGAAGGGCCAAGATGTGGAAGGATGCCCTAACTTACCTCAGCTAAAGGGGTGTTAGGATTTGCGGGATGAAAATGATGATGACTATGAGATCCTTCAACTACTCTACAGACCTGAAATGCTGGAAAGGGCTATGTGAACTGGTTTTTAGGTTCAACACTACACCTTAGGGAGCTCTCTTCCTAAGAACAAAAGCATGGTCTTTGGACGACAGTGCGGTGCACTAGCGTCTCCAAAGTGCATTAGCGTCCGTACTGCTAGACAACAATGGAGACAAGGTTGAACGTAGAAAAACTAGCTAACAGCCCAGCTAATTAACTAAAGGTCCAAAATAATGTGATTAAGTAAATAAATTATTCTAATGTTGTAAAGCAGAAATGCAAGAGTGAAAAGGGCAATAATGATCTCACCAAGAAACTCGTTCGCTAGCTAGCTCTTCAAAAGCATGTTCACCTACACACACAAAGGAGAGGAAAATGTTGGGTGGTTGTATAAGGGAATGCCTCAGTCAAACCCCTGTTTAGGTGTTTCCACCTCCACAAACAACCAAGAAAGTGAGATAAAGAAAACAATGTAATAAAGAGCACAAAAGCACTACAAAATAGTAAAGTGTTATCTCAACCAAGTGATAGAGGATAGGAGAGGGAAGCTTACCACCTCCACCAAGAACACTCAAGGCTGCTTGGGGGAGAAAATGAGAGTACTCAAGCCTCTGCTGCAATGGTGTGGTCCCTAACTTGCTCTACCAAAGTGATGGAGTGGAGCCTTTGCTGCTATGGAATGTTGCTTGAGAGCTTGAGAGTGAGTGAAGTGAGCTTGTGAAGTGATAGAATGAGTGCTTGAAGTTGTGTAGAAGATTGTGGAGTGATTGTAGAAGATGAAATGCTTGTTCAAGGAGTGAATTTGAAGAAGGGATGGAGAAAAATGGCCATATTCAAGTTGTTCGACCAAAGGGGGCATTACAACTTGAATCTGAATGAGAAGTGTAACACCTCTCTGGGTTCAGCCGCAGGAATCTACCAGGGACATAAGTGCAATGTGTAGAAGTCTACACGTCGTGCGAGTGTCCCCAATAGAAACGCCTTCACCAATGCTTAAAAAAAATGCTAAGTGGGATGTAAGCAGCGGGATTAGGTGGAATTAAGCCTCTGAAGTTGGTTTTCTAAGGTGGATAAAGGAAAAAAGGGGATTTGCACATGGGGTGCAAATTTACTCCTGTACAATTCCAACACCCCCTATGACTTACATTTAACACAACAAAACATGCTAATCCAAACAAACAAATACATATTCTTTAAAATAATAATTTATGAACTAAATGGAACTCCAACCTTCCTCATAACCCTTAGAAGGGTGTAGCTCCCAACTTGAATTCACAAATTCCCAAATTATGACCCCCTAAACTCCCAAATCACATATCTCCTAAATTATTGGATAATAATTCACGTCAAGCTACATTCACAGTGCTCCATCAAGTTGTCTCATGACCCTCAAAAAGGTATAATTCCTCAAATCCACAACCTCAAACTATCTAGGCAACAATTCATATTGAGTTCACTAGATCCCTCTCTATCTTCAAAAATGTAAACTTCACAATATATGAATTCTTCAATTTTGTCAACATCAAAAAAGGAAAACAAAATTATATGCTTCCCATGCAAAGTACCATCTTTGAGCAAGAAGTTGGTTCAAAATGATGATACTCCTCCTAACATAAATATTTTAACCTTCCTTCTCTCCAACCACATTACATACCCTCTTACATTGGCAAACCAAAATAATCTCAATACTTCTTGAATATAATATTTTTTAATTTTGAAATTGTAAAATATTTACCTTGTATCTCCAAAAATACTTTAAAAACAATTGAATAACCTTTTCCAATGCATAAATTCTTAGTCATTCTTCCCTTCTCTTAATACTTTTAATCTTCACATTTATCTCCTTATAACTTATAAGTCCTTGTATCCTTGACATACTATCCTTCAAACTTCACAAAATTTAAAAGAAAATACTTTATTAAATAGTTTCTCCTTATCAAATGATCCTACTCTATAGCAACTATTTCCCCTTCCTCTCCTATGATCTTATACCAAGTTAAAAAATGATAAGCAAAAATATTGTTGGAAATCTAACCTACAATATCAACAATAATGAACACATAATAATAATATTATTATTAAAATTCATACATGGTTTTTCAATGAATTCTACATGTAGACATCTAAATTTTGTTAGTTTTATGATCAGATTTAATGTACAAAAATTTAATTCAAAATAACAACACAATAACATAGCAAATACCCTGGGAAAACCCTCCTCTTGAGGGAGAAAAACCTAGCAACAATATATCTCTTATATATTGATTGAATAAGAGCAAAAATTTTCTTACAACTCAGGCACAAGATAGTGTTGATTTAATACAATGAATAAGAGCACCTCTCTTATATGCAGTACAAATTAATATGTTTCTCCTTGTAATCAATCTGCTGCTACAGGAAGATGATCTACTGTTACAAAATAATGGTTTTCTACTCAGACCCGAACTTCTCCTTGGAATGTGAATTATGATGAAATGAACTTGATACCGAAATGAGTGATCACCACTCATGTTTATATTAGCTGGTATGGGAGGATGTGTCCTTTCATTAAGAGGAGTTGACCCATTTAGAGAGACGTGTCTCTTTAGACAAATTACGCCTCTAGAGAAAGTCGACCCCTTTAATTAATAATTAAATATTAATTATTAATAACATAAAAGATGCAAGGTAAATGAGGCGCCTCCTCATGATAAATATCTTATAATAAATTTGAATAGCCAAAGGCTATTATTCAAGTTTATTTCTCCAAGTTGTGCCTAGAAGTATTTCTTCAGATGTTGAACATCAACACTCCCTCTCAACTAGGGAGGAATACTTCCAATTGCATAAGTAATATCACCTCATCATAATGAAAAATATCATGGCTACACCCATGAGTGATAAAGAAGCATATCACCTCATCGTGATAACATATCACCTCAACATGATATCAACCATCATGGCTACACCCATTTGTGGAAAAGAAAGATATCACCTCATCGTGATATCAACCATCATGGCTACACCCATGTATGGTATGTACAAGTGTTCATCACTCAATGTGATGTTGTCATCTCATCGTGATGTTCACCATGGCTCTCCCAGAGGGTTAAACACAAGTACAAGAAAATCATCACACACTCTCTCATGTGATGTTGTCATGGAGTCACACACATGACATCCACCATGGCCCTTCCAAAGGGTGGAAATAAGGGCTTTCACCTCAAATCTCAAAGAGAAATGCATTAACAAGGGCTTGCACCTCAAATCTCTCTCAAAGAGAAATGCATTAACAAGGGCTTGCACCTCAAATATCTCTCAAAGAGAAATGCATTAAAGAGGATCACTGATACTAAGACTTCTTCTTAGCTAGGGCTTGATTCTCCACCATGCCAAGCTTGTCTCAAAAGTACACAAACTTTATCCTAGAGAGAGGCTTGGTGAGAATGACTGTCGTCTTCTCATCCATGTTGATATACCTCAACTGAATTTCTTTCCTCAATACCATATCTCTAATATAGTGGTATTTGATCTCAACATGTTTGGTTCTATCATGAAACACAGGATTGACAAAAAGCTTCACACAACTCTGGTTATCACAATGAATGATAGTAGGCTCCATTGATTGCCCAAACATTCCTGCAAGGAGCTTCTGAAGCCACACTACTTCTCGAGCTACCACACAAGTTGCAATATACTCTGCCTCTGTTGTACTCAATGCTACAGATGACTACTTCCTGCTACACCAGGATATCATCGTAGATCCCAAACTAAAGCAACATCTAGAGGTGCTCTTCTGATCAGTGACACACCCTACCCAATTGGAATCAGTATATCCGAGCAGCTTCAAGACCACATCAAAATAATACCTCAAGCCATATCCAACTGTGCCATGCAAGTATCTCAGGATATGCTTCACTGCAACTAGATGTATTTTCCTTGGTTCACACATGAACTAACTAAGTGCACTCATTGCATAGAAAATATACTAGATACATCAATGATCGAATCAACTATTTGTACATAGTAGGATCCACCAGATATGAACTAGCTACAGCCTCTTTAAGTCTTTGAAAGTTGGTTTCCATAGGCGTAGACATGGATTTTCAATCCATCATACCAAATCTCTTCAAGATTTCAATGGTATACTCACCTTGAATCATAATGAACTCATCTGGCTTCTGCCATACTTCATCTTCTTCGGGTTCAGTAGGCTCCCTCTAAATCTTTGAGTACTTGCATCAACCTTTTGACCTCTTCGTCTAAGATTTCCTGCAACACTTGCCTTAGATAATTTTTTTCCAGTGCACACCTCTGGTACTATAGAGAGTTCAAGATTGTCCTCCTTGACCTCATCCCAGATCACACTATTCTGAATAGGTTTGCAGAGCTACCAATGTCAAATCTAGATAACTGTCTTGGCAATTCTGATCTCAATAGCTGAAGAGGTCTTTCAAGGATTTAACACTTAGCCTTGTAATACAGTAATCTTCACTTCTTCTCAATTATTTAAAAAAATACCTCTTGATCATTGCTTCAAAGATTTGTAAAGAAGACTTCTAGAAGTGAGCTCCCTCTGGCAACCAACTCAGTCCCATGGTTGCAAGTTGTGACTTCACGCTTGATCATTTCTTTGGTTGGCATGACTTCCTCATAAGATGCCTCAAGCTTTTCATCACTAAACAATCTCTCATCACCTTCTTGCTTCTCAATCCATCCTAAAAGTGATTTAGAGAGAGATTACAAATAGTTTATAACTATCCAAAGAAATATCAAGGCTAGAATCATACAAGGTTTACTATGACAAGTTATAGCATGAACACATAAGAGTGTTATGAACAATATTAAAAATATGAATAAAGAAATCAACCTACAAGTGAAACATGTAGAAAATATCAAAAGATGAAAATGAAGGGATAAAGAACTTATATGTATTGAATTTTGAAATAATTCTTTCTTCCATCTTTTACTCCTCTCGAGAGTGCTAAACTCAGCACAACAAAAGATAATCTACACAACTACTGTTTCTTGAATGCATTATGAATTAGCATGTAGAACCAACTCTCTCCAAGAGTTTAGGGATCTATTAGAGTTCATGCACTAGAGAATGATATCTATGTGACCAACTAATCACCATCGAATTTGTAATTTTCTTTTTATTTTAGTCACACTCAAAAATCTTCACAACCAGCATGAAATAAATTGCAATAAATGAAATCTACAAAGGATCTTATGCTAGTGAACACAATTCAAGAGAAACCACTATCTCTCTTTACTAATTACAAGATCCAACTAAATGATATAACTCAACAAACAAAGAATACTTATCTCTTTAAATATTCTTATGGATGCAAATACTGGACACAGTAAGATACGATGCTCTTGTGCTCAGATCAGCACACAACCTTCACAGCTTGAACACGGGCCCATGAATTAGAATAGAAATTCCCTAGAATCCTTCTAAGGAGAGATCTCATCCACATCCGCAATTGAAGCATGTTGATTAGGCCTGGTTGGGAAATCCTTTGCATAGTGACCAAACTTGTCACAATGAAAACATTGGACTTTGGAGAGGTCCCACTTCTTCTTGAATGGGGGAGCACCATCTGACCCTTAATCTCTATTCCTCTTGAAGTATCCTTTCTTTCCTCCTTTTCCTTTCTTCTCTGAGGATTGAGCGGAAAGAACATGAGTGTCTTAATTTGTAGAGCTTCAACCAATACCTCTCGCAGCCAACCTAAACTCTTCTTGAATACAATCTGCCCCCAAACAATCAAACTTGGGAAGTTTCGATCTTGCACTAATTCCTTGAATGTAAGACTCCCAAGATGAAGGAAGACCATTAAGAGCCAACATGGTCAAATCCTTGACATCAACAATATGACCAATGGTAGAGAGTTGATCTCTCAATTCGGAAATCTTCATGAAGTAAGCTATGACAGATTCTCCTTCTGCCATCTTAACATGATGAAGTTGCTTTAATACAAGAGCATGGCTTGTGTTGTTGATTTCGTACATCTCCTCCAAAGTTTTAAACATCTCTCTTGTTGTCTTCAACTTTGACACAATAGGAACAATATGATCCTTCATGGAATCAACTAACATCTTCTTCACCCTAGTATCTTTCTTCTTCCATTGAATCTTCTCTTCCTCATCAGAAGGCTCAGAAACTTTGCTTTCCATGAACTCATCCAATTCATTTTCCTCGAAGGTGAGCATAATTTTGAATCTCCAAGATGTGAAATTTGTTGCTCCCTCAAGTTTGTCCTCGATCTTGAGTTTGTTCACCATCTTGATGAAGAGATAGGAGTAATCAATGATGAGAAAGAGAATAAAGAGTATCGTTGTAATACTAAATCTGATCAAGATCTTCTTCAAACCCACTTTGATACCATGTTAGTTTTATGATCAGATTTAATGCACATAAATTTAATTCAAAATAACAGCACAATAACACAGCAGATACCCTAGGAAAAACCTCCTCTTGAGGGAGAAAAACACAGCAACAATATATCTCTTATATATTGATTGAATAAGAGAAAAAAATTTCTTACAACTCAGGGACAAGATAGTGTTGATATAATACAATGAATAAGAGCATCTCCCTTATATGCAATACAAATGAATGTGTTTCTCCTTGTAATCAATCTGCTGCTATAAGAAGATGATCTATTGTTACAAAATAATGGTCTGCTACTTAGACCCGAACTTCTCCTTTGAATGCGAATTCTGATGAAATGAACTTGATACCCAAATGAGTGATCACCACTCATGTTTATATTGGTTAGTATGAGAGGATGCGTCCTTTCATTAAGAGAAGTCGGCCCATTTAGAGAGACGTGTCTCTTTAGACAAATTGCACCTCTAGAGTAAGTCAGACCCTTTAATTAATAAATAAATATTAATTATTAATAACATAAAAGATGCAAGGTAAATGAGGCGCCTCCTCATGATAAATATCTTATAATAAATTTGAATAGCCAAATGCTATTATTCAAATTTATTTCTCCAAGTCATGCCTAGAAGTATTTCTTCAGACACTGAACATCAACAAATTTGGACACTTATATTGGCCCAAATTTATCTCTCTTCATCTAAACATCCTCTTGGTTGCATTAATTAAGTAATATCGCTATTATTTAATTAATATCCTTAAATTCTTCCAAATCCATAAGGTATTCATGTAATAATTAAATACCTTACCCCCTTTATTCCCCTTTTCCTCAAAAGAATTACATAAATAATACATTTATTTAATTCATCACATGTCACATCCTCCATCACTTTTTCTTAGTCTTAATTCACCTCTTAATCTCTTCATTAGAGATATGCACATGTTTAATCCTTGATTAGGATGTGTCACATCCTCTAAATTTTGCAAGTTGGTTTATAATCCTCATTAACCCCTAATTGTCTTCTAACCACTGATTAGCTAGTCTAATCAATACCTTGGTCAACTCTCCCCATCCCCCAAGGAATTTTTAATTCCTTTTTGTCTTCCCAATGTGAATTTAAAATTCACTTTTATTCCTCCAAGGAATCTTCTCTTCCCCATGTGATCATTGACAAGTCACATCGGGTCATGGGTTAGGAACCTTCTATTATAAGAACCTTGTCTTATCCAAGGTACTTATTACCTCTCTTTTTGGGAACCTTGTCTTATCCATAAGATCTCCCAATCATGTGAATTTAAAATTCATTTTTATTATCCCAACACTTCTTTCTTTCCCATGGTCCTCTCACTTGTCACCATTGCCCCTTTTCCAAGGTACTTGCAAGTACCTCCACATCATTTGTACCCTCTCCACCTCATGTGTCCTTGTGACACTTCATCCTCCACATGGCAAGATGTGAGGGCTTGTGAGTCCTCAACTCACCTCAACCCTTCATCTTTCCCATGTTGGTAGGATCTCAACCATCCATTTCTCTAGGGCTTCTTCTCATAAAATGAAAGATCTTATTTCATTCAACAACACATTCTCATTCAACAACTTGCATTTTTTAACTTCATCTCTCCAACTCTCAAGCTCTCATTCTATCATCCACCATTATTGCACATTTCAAGCTCTTGCATCCATTTTGTTAATCTAGCAAACTACCCACATCCATCATTTGAATCCTCATCAAACCCTCAACATTTTGAATCCACTCTCATCCATCTTGCCATCAAAGGAGCATACAAAAAATCAACTATAAAGGGCCAACCAAGGGTCAACTTAACACAAGCTAAAATATGGTTTCTTTTATCTTTATTTTGTTTTCAGTTCAACTAGGCTTATCTTGAGGTGTTAGGTGTTGTTTCCTTCATTTTTGCACTTCATTTTGCATTATCTAGACTAAGAAACTTCTCCTAATCACATTTTTGGCACGTCTAGTGGGACCCACAAATGGGTCCCTATCTTTTATGTTTTTTGTTATTTTACTTTTTGCAGGTTCAAGTTGTAAACAAGTGACTCTGCCCAAGACAGAGGCAAACCCGCCCACATTTGGGTGAACCTGACCTTGGGAGGGGTGAACCTACCCTCAACAAAGGCAAACTTGCCCTACAGAGTCACCCTTTTGAGCATCAGAACCCTTGTTTTCTCACTGTTTTCTGCAGAGGGGCGAACTTTCCCTTACAGAGGGGCAAACTTTCCCAAGGAGGGGAAAACCTACTCCTGTAGAGGGGTGACCCTGCCCTAGGAGGGGTGAACCTGCCCAAAAATAGAGGTTTCCACAAGGTAAAACTAATGTTTTCAGTTCATTTTCAGTATGTTTCTTCACTATTTTTTGCAGAGGGGCGAACCTGCCCTTACAAAGGGGTGAACTTGCCCCAGGCAGGGAAAAACCTGCCCAAACAGAGCTATCTATGAGGTAAAATAGTCCTTTAAGCTTCATTTTGGCTTCTATTTTTTATCGTTTTGATGTTCTAACACCCTAACATCGTCTATTTGTGAGTGTATCTACATTGTTGCTAACATTTGTGCAGCTTGTTTCACGCTTGACAAAGAACGGAGATCAAAACAGCTAACACCTTTCTTGCAGGACGATCGGTTTGTCTAGTTTGCTTATTGTTTTGCTTATCAATTTAGGAACATAGTTTAATCAAGGGGAGTCAAATATTTTGTTTTCCATGTTTTTAAAGTCCATTATGTCACCCAAGAGGACATTATTCCATCTAAGCTTTCTCCTTGCACTTCGTGTGACCCTGGGGAGTAACTGAAAATGGTTAGTTTTTTCTTCTTTAGTGGGATCTGCTTGGGGATTTCATCACCCCAAGAGACGATCCCAACCACGCGTACCAGCAGGGTATACAAAGGGGGGAGAGCCAAATTTGTACCCCAATCCAGTCACGTCGTGTCTGGTAGACTGTCAAAGCAAGGGTGATACCTAGATAGACGTGAAGAGTTGGTCTGAGCCCTTTAGTATCTCGCAGGGGTTCCTGACTCATGCTTGTAGATCCATGGATTGTTGTTCATGGTTATTCCTCACTAGTATATCGAGGACTCCCTAGCTACCTTGTTCATCCTAGTTAGAGGATAGTGTTGGCCATACC
Source organism: Sequoia sempervirens (assembly GCA_007258455.2). Taxonomy (NCBI): domain Eukaryota; kingdom Viridiplantae; phylum Streptophyta; class Pinopsida; order Cupressales; family Cupressaceae; genus Sequoia; species Sequoia sempervirens. The sequence goes on from VDFB02286732.1 coordinate 102,536, forward strand.
CTCTTACTACTAATCTTAGGATTGTGGTGCTTGAACTGTCTTCTTTGTGTAAAACCAGTACATATCTTATCAATTGATTCAATATTTGCCTCTTGCTTGTTTTTTTTTATGTCTTTTGGTCCCTTCCATAGCTATTTTCACTTAAGTCAAGTCCAGGTCTATTGCAGAGGGGCGAACCTACCCTCTATCTCAGTCATTCCTTAGCCAGTTTCTGTCAAAATTGTGAAACTTTTCACTGAATAGGTGAACCTACCCTTACACAGGGGAAAACCTACCCTGTAGAGGGGAAAACCTTCCCTACAGAGGGGTGAACCTGCCCTCTGTCAGTCAAATAGTCATCAAAATAGCCAGTTTCTCTAGTTGGGCGAACCTGCCCTTACTTAGGCAAAACTACCCTAGCTTGGGCGAACCTACCCTAGCTTGGGTGAACCTGTCCTATCCTTGGGAAAACCTTCCCTTATCCTTGGGAAAACCTTCCCTTAAGTTGGGAAAACCTACCCTAACTTGGGCGAACTTTCCCTCCAAACAACCTTTTTCATTGTCCGTTCAGCCATTTCAAGCACCCATTTGCCCATTTCGAGTAGTCGTTTACTCATTCTGAGCACTCATTTTCCCATTCTGAGCAGTCATCCCCCCATTCCAAATATCCATTCCCCATCCTGAGCATTCATCTCCTTGATCCGAGTAGTCATCCCCTCATTCCAAGCACCCGTTTACCTGTTTCAAGCATCCATTCCCCACCTATCTTTCACTAAATATCCTTGGGTGAACCTACCCTATCCTTTTGAGTGAACCTACCCTTAAGTTGGGTGAACCTACACCAACTTGGGTGAACCTACCCTAACTTGGGTGAACCTACCCCTCAAACAGCTGATTTCACCCTCCATTCAGTCGTTTCAAGCACCCTTCTTCACATTTCGAACATCCTTCACCTCATTTTGAGCACCCATCCTCCCATTACGAGCATCCTTTCATCCATTCTGAGAGTTAATCTCCCCATCTGAGCATTTTTTTATCCATTCTAATCAATCATTTAGTCATTTCAAGCTTTCATTCCTCCATTCTGAACATTTGTTCTCTCCATCTAAGCAATCGTTCATCCCTTCCAATCATCTGTTCACTCGTTCTGAGTAATCATTCATCCATTCTGAGCATCTGTCTCCTCGTTCCAAGATTCAGTCTCCCATTTCAAGTGTTTGTTTACTCATTTTGACCAATCGTTCATCCCTTCTGAACAATCATTTCTTTTTTTTTACCAATCATTCATCTATTATGAAACTCCTCTCATTCTAAGCGGTCATTTGTTCATTTTGATCATTCGTTCACTCATTCCAAGTAAACATTCATCCATTCTAAGCCTTCTCTCATTCTAAGTAGTCGTTCATCCATTTTGAGCACTCATTTACTCGTTTTGAGCATTCGTTCATCCATTTCAAATCTTAATCTCTAAATTGTTCATCCTTTTCGATCACTCATTCTCTCGTTCTGAGTGCTCGTTCATCCGTTCTGAGCACTTTTCCATCCATTATGAGCTTCCATCTCCTTGTTTCGTGAGTCGTCCATCTGTTCCAATGAATTGTTTACTCATTCTGAATAATCATTCATTTATTATGAGCTTTTGTCTCCTCATTCTGAGAGTCGCTCATCCATTCTTAGTAGTCATTTACTCGTTCTGAGTAGTCATTCATCCTTGTTGATCATCCGTTTACTCATTCCAAGTAATCTTTCATCTATTCTGAGCTTCCATCATCTCATTCCAAGAGTCGTTCAGTCGTTATGATCAATCGTTTACTCATTCTGAGTAATCATTCATCCATTCACTCATTCTGATTAATCGTTCATCCATTTTGATCTTTCATCTCCTCATTCCAAGAGTCTGTCTCCCCTTTCAAGTGATCGTTTACTTGTTCAAAGTATTCATTCATCCATTCCTATCATTTGTTTCTCTAATCCAATCATTTGTTTCCCTAATCTGATTATCCGTTTCCCTGATCCGATCATTCGTCTCCCCATCCCAAGAGACTATCTACCTGTTTCGATCATCTGTCTACCCATCCTAAGAGTCCGTTTCAACGGTCTGAAAGCAAAGGGGTGAACCTACCCTTCAAGGGGTGAACCTACCCTTCAAGGGGTGAACCTACCCTTTAAGGGGTGAACCTACCCTTTAAGGGGTGAACCTGACCTTCCTCCAGTCATTTTTGACCTTCCTCTATTCACCTATAGTCTACATTTCAATCCATCAGAATTCTCACAAGGTCATTCATTTATCATTTGAATCACATAGGTACATCATCCAAGAGCATCTCTAGGTTAGGTATCCATCATCATTTTCCCCATCCAAATCCCTTGAACTTCATTTCAGAATTTATTATCCAAATTGACCTAGGTGTCTGAATTGATCACCATCATCAACATTTGCTTAGGATTATCATCTGTCCTAAGTTAATCATCATCATTGGCCCAATCAATCCACTTTCAATCTCAAGGTGGATTCAGTCTCGCAATCATCCATTTATCCTTTAATCTGATCAATCAATGTCCTAGGTCACTTAGGGTAATCTCTAAATAGGGTTTAGAATCCCTTTCATCATCCTATATGATCCATCATTTGATCCTATCAATCGTTTCATTAATCGATCTTATTCGATCTAATCCAACCTCATCCCTATCTAATCATTTTCGACCCAATCAATCTACTTCCATCTTGAAGTAGATTCAGTGTCATGATCATCCTTTGATAATCAAATATGATCATCATAACCAATCCCTTTGCATCATCCAATCATCCTAATCTAAGCTTTAATCCAATCCCAATCTGAATCCTGGTTTGAGCTTTAGTCTGTTTCCTTCCAAAAATATTTTGATCCATCTTATTCATCTTCTAATCGTTTGTTCCCATCTCTGCAATCTATATCCATCTAATCTGACATCATGAATCCTTATACTTCACCAATAGTAGTCAAGGGAAACCCTAATTATGTCGACAACGATAATGAAAGTCTTGTTGATCAAGAAGTATACGACATAGATCCCCTTGATGCTATGATTTCTAGTAAGATCTCCCCAACCGATTTCCACAATCCAATCACCCCTTCAAGCTATCATGATACATCTTCATCCATGCCTAATCACACTCCTTATTCTACCTTTGACAAGGGATATCTAGTATCTTCCCTATCTGCATATTTGGCATATCCTTCATCTACATCTTTTTCTTATCCAACACCCACATCCTATTACCCCAATCTACCATCCCAATACTCCTATTACAATCCCCCATCCATGTCCCTGTATCCTAATCCTCCTTACCAGTTTTCCCATCTTAATCCTACATTCACACCTTCTTACATTAATCCTACATCCCCATCAACCTATCCTAATCCAACATCCACATCTTCCTATCTTAATCCACGATCAACATCTTCCTATCCTAACCCACCATCTCAATCTTCCCATCCTAATCTGCTACCCCAATACCTTTATTACAATCCACCACCCACATCCTATTGTCCTAATACACCACCCACATCCTCTGGTCCTAATTCACCATTCCAATATCCCTACCTTAATCCCCTATCCAATCCTAATCCTCCATCAACTTCTAGTCTTCCATCCAATCCCATTCCTCAATCTAATCCTAGTCCAACAATCCATAGTCCTAATCCTCCACTAATCCATAACCCATCATCCACTCTATCTCGCCATCTAAGCCTCAAGTATGCATGATTCTCACTCCATAATTTCTCCAAGGACTCATGACAAAGAAGACATCCCCAAATCCACATCATGAAGTCATGGAACCATGCCATCCCAATCCCTCATCCACAGTCATTAGTGATGAGACCCTTCTCCATCCAACACCTATCATTGTTGTCACCACCCCTAGCACCACCCAAACTGTTGAAACCATCCACTCCACTAAATCCATTGAACCTCCATCTCCTACTCTGATATTTGTTGATCCCATCGAAGATAACCAAATCCAATCCACTTCTTCCACTCCTAGTATCACTGAAATATCTCCTCTTGAACCTCATGAATCCTCCATCCTTCCATCTCACCCACTTGAAGAGCCCATCCATCTCACCCACTTGAAGAGCCCATCCAACATTCCTCCATTATCATGCCACCCACACAAGATGAGTCATACCAAGAGTCTGATCCAAAGCATGCCAACATATCCCCTTCTCCACATCAAGATCTTGTTGTCCCATCTAGTCCATCTCAATATCACAATCCCCCATCCATTCCATCCCATGATCCCCTTTACATTCAAGATCCAATCACTCTGTCGTATGAGCCCTTATCACCTGTTGCCACAAAACCAGATCCTATCATATCCCCTAATCCCTTTCATGATCCTCCATCGTCACCTAAACCTACTATCCCCACACCACTTTTATATCCCCTTGATACTCTCACATTCTTCCATGGTGGTCTCCTTGCAGAAGAAAAACAAAGCATATATACCAACCATCATCCTCCGCCTAATAATGGACTCACATCATTCTTCCATAATAACAAAAATCCTATCATGGATCGAATGCTTAAGAACATGAACTATCAAGGAAAAAGTCTAGGCATTCATGAGAAAGGTATTTTAGAACCCATCCAAGTCAAAGAACAAATTTGTATGCAATGTCTTGGATGTATCTCTCAAGACTTGCAATCTAAAAATGTTGGTACAACCTCTATACGTCCTCAATGAGCCTCTTCCAAAAGAAATATAGGCTCTTCCCATTGCTCCACCAAATCATTTGCTGCCATCCCCCTCCTCCATCATATTTCCTCAAAACAACCATCCATATTCCTCCTTCATCTGATCCATCCATTTTGGGTCCATATGTCCCTCCACCCGCCATTACACATCCTGTAGCTACTAAGTCCATTTTGGGCCCTTATATCCCAAAATCACCTCCTCCATATAGTCCTATTCATCCTTTTATCCATTCATCACCTATCCATGTCACCCATCATAAACATCCCACTCTCATATTCCCTAATCAAGATCAACAAAGGCACATACCTACACATCCTTTGTTCACACATCATCCTCAAAATCCTACCTCCATCACTTCATTCATGTTTCCTCCACATCATCCATCTCCTTGCACCCATCCCATTGCTACTAAAATAACTTTGGATTCCAAAGTAAAAATGCATAAATCTAAACATCCACATGAATCTAAAGCTCCCCATGTCCCCTTAAAAAGATGTGGCAGAAAAGAAAAATTCAATCCAAAATCAAATCCAAAACCCAAATCAAACTCACAGGCCATAATGGCCTACCAAAGCAAAAATCAAAACCATGTGGATCCCAAAGCAAAAAGATGCAATTCCTTCAAATGAAAAATCTATAACAACATCCAAATTTTCTAATCCCCAAGCTAATCATTCTCATCCACCATCTCCTAGATCTATTTTGGGTCCTTACGTCCCAAAATTCACTATCCCATCTCCTCCATTATCCCCACATCATCCATCCATTAATACTCCTATCATTTCACATCCATCACCATATGTTCCAATGTTGGTCCTGAACTCATCACCCCATCACACACCTACCCCATCATTCCATCCATACACTTTCCAACACCCCATCCATCATCCCACATATCTCCCCTATCAAATCCCTCTAATTCATCCTCTTGCATAATCCATTTATCCTACTAAGGTTGTACCAACATTCAACAGTCGCTTCAAATATGGGCTCTTAATACCTCATGTGAAACATGATGCTTGAGTCCTTCATCCATCTCCTTATTGCATATCTTCTAAATCCACTTATCCACATCCCCATCCTTATCCATCTCCTTCAGCATGCTATCCAAAAAGTCAAAAAATAAATCCGAAAAAAAAAAGTAAAGAGAAATAATTCATCCAATGGTAAAAACTTGGAAAAAAAGCATCTTGAATAAGAGCCATGATGAAAACCTGAAAAAATAGGAGTCATGCGTAAATCCCCCATCCAACTTACTTCCACACTTGGGGGCAACTCCATCCCCTTCACCCACCTCCTCCATCTAACCTATCTTACACATCCTTACTGGCATATCCCATTTATCCCAATCCTTCTATCCTCCTTGTGATCTTGACATAGATAGGGGCCAACATATAAACATGCTTTGGACACCTCCTAGCATTCCTACCCCTCATCCATACACTATCCTAATCCCTATTCACATCCATCTACCTTCCTTGTCCACCCATCATGCTACCATCAATCTACCTTCCCTCATCCACCCATCATATCCTCCTCCATTTATCTCCTTTATCTTCCCATCCTTCTATCTTTTATCCCTCATGCTTCATCATACATGACATATATAGAGTGTGGCATCTTATTCTTTGTGACATAGTCCTTGGAGACATCCTTCATCTCAAATATCATCCCTTTCATCTCCCCATCCTTATCTCCTTACCAATCCAAACAATCCTTTTCATCTCCCCATCCTTATCTCCCTATCCATTCATCTCTATCCTCATCCCATCTCCTAATCCCTTGTTTTTGGTATCTAGCTATAGGCTACTCCCCATGCAATCATGTTATCTATCTCATTGTCATTGCTCCCACTTCTTTTGAACATCTTTCCAATCCCCTGTCACTTCTCATCACTCCTCTCCCCATTGTGTCATCCTCCCAATTCATTTTTGATCATTTGGATAACTATTTTATCCCTGAGCTTTGCATGATCGCCATCATCCTATCTAATCCACCAGGTCTATCTTGTCTCATTGTATCAGTCCCACCATTTTATCCACTTATCAGGGTTATCACATCATCCTTTATCCATCATTTGTCTTTGGTCTTTTGTCGAACTATGTTGCCCTTGTGCTTTCACGTAGGCAAGGTCGATCATTTGATCCACCCCCGGGGCTGCATTTTATCCATCCAGTCTTTATCATCCATCGAGGTCTCCATTGTCCTCTTTTTTCTTTTATCCATGGTTTTTTATCAAACTATGAGGGCTCTACGCTTTCACGTAGACAAGGCTAATCTTTGGTCAGCCCCTAAGACCCTAGGTCATTAAGGTGTGTCAGTCTCGTGTCTTGTCTCTCTTGTGTCGTGTTGTCGGGTATGCCCTTATCTAGCTGGTTCTTCACAAACGCGATCCACTCGTATCGTGATATTTAATCAGTTTTAGAATTTCCTGCATCATTTATCGATCTTTTAGTTTAGTATCCATCTTTGGTCTCAACAGGATGCATCCTTCCTAACAGACCTCATCAACCCCATCCATCCTCTCAATCCTATGGAAAATAACGTTTTGAAATTGATTGCAATATTTTGATGCTTTTTGCTTTTGTTTATCATTTGAGCTCCCTATAATCACTTGTCATGGTCGCCTTGATCCATCATATCACGGTGTGCTTTGACTGATAAACATAGGGGCATATCTTGGTCTTTTTGCTTTGTTGTTGTCTTCTTAATTGTCCCACATAGTACCCACCAAGATCCATGTAGTCTTGTGTTACACTGGGGAATCCTCTTGTGCTTGTGCTTATTCCAATGTCTGGCCCAACCAAGGTCTTCATGACTTTGGGGTGTTGGAATAGCCTTCTTGTCTGTTGTATTTGTTTCATGCATTAGACACTAATCCACCTTGGTTACACATACCCTGGTACTTGGTGTCTTATGCTATAGCAAAAATCAGTGCTCTGAAAATGACAAATTGCATTAGGATTGCATTTCATCATCAATCCTCATCATTTCATCATCTCTTCAATCTTCTTAGAATAATATAGATTAGTTATTCTAAGCATCTTTTCCTCCATCATTTTTATCCATCTCACCTCTCCATCCAATCTTAATCCATTCAATCTAGCACAAATCATCTAATCACATCCTTGGTCGTGTTCCCAGCCTTGCTACAAGCCTTGATCCAATCATCATCATCATCGTCGTTATCATCATAGGGATGTATTCTTCCCTATTCTTTGTTGTTGTTCTGGGATGTATCCTTCCCTCATCAACAAAAACTTTCATCATCATCATCATCAGGATGTATCCTTCCCTATCATTGTGTTATTTTGGGATATATAATTCCCTCATCGACAACACTCCACCCATCATCAATCCATTTTGGCTTGTAGCTTGACTGAGGCAACATCACCTTTGTCCTTAAATCCATTTGTGCTTCCCAATATCCTATCGCTTATCATCATATCTTATCCATCACTTTGCATCATCTTCCTCATATACCCCTTGCATCATCTCATCCATTTTGAGAGCACACCTGTGTTCTCTTGAACCCGCATGCCCTCTCGAAGTGGCATCCTCAATCCCTAATCTTCATCTTCACCCCCATCATCTTTCTTCCTAGTCACTCCTCTGAATGACTAGGGAATCTTTTCCAATCTAGCCATCTTCTCAAATCTATCTTTTAATCTTCTTTGAAATGATGCTACTTCATAGCACCATCTCAAAGAGAGGCAAAATCTAGACATCTAAATTTGGACACTTATAATTGGCCCAAATTTATCCCTCTTCATCTAAACATCCTCTTGTTTGCATTAATTAAGTAATATTGTTATTATTTAATTAATATCCTTAAATTCTTCTAAATTCATAAGGTATTTAGTTAATAATTAAATACTTTACCCTCTTTATTCCCCTTTTCCTCAAAAGAATTAAATAAATAATACATTTATTTAACTCATCACATGTCACATCCTCCATCACTTTTCCTTAATCTTAATTCACCTCATAATCTCTTCATTAGAGATGTGCACATGTCTAATCCTTGATTAGGATGTGTCACATCCTCCAACTTTTGTAAGTTGGCTTCTAATCCTCATTAACCCCTAACTGTCTTCTAACCACTGATTAGCTAGTCTAATCGGTACTTTGTCAACTCTCCCCATCCCCCAAGGAATTTTTTTTATTTTTTTTGTCTTCCCCATGTGATTTAAAATTTAGTTTTATTCTTCCAAATAATCTTCTCTTCCCCATGTGATCATTAACAAGTCACATCAATCACATGGGTTAGGAACCTTCAATTATAAGAACCTTGTATTATCCAAGGTACTTCTCACCTCTTTTTTTGAGAACCTTGTCTTATCTATAAGATCTCCCAAACATGTGAATTTAAAATTCACTTTTTATTATCCCAACACTTCTCTCTTTCCCATGGTTCTCTCACTTGTCACCATCGCCCCTTTTCCAAGGTACTTGCAAGTACCTCCACATCATTTGTACGCTCTCCACCTCATGTGTCCTTGTGACACTTCATCCTCCACATGGCAAGATGTGAGGGCTTGTGATTCCTCAACTCAACTCAGCCCTTCACCTTGCCCATGTTGGAAAGATCTCAACCATCCATTTCTCTAGGGCTTCTTCTCATAAAATGAAAGATTTTATTTCATTCAATAACACATTCTCATTCAACAACTTGCATTTTTCAACTTCATCTCTCCAACTCTCAAGCTTTCATTCTATCATCCACCATTGTTGCACATTTCAAGCTCTTGCATCCATTTTGTTGATCTAGCAAACTACCCACATCCATCATTTGAATCCTCATCAAACCCTCAACATTTTGAATCCACTCTCATTCGTCTTGCCATCGAAGGAGCATACAAAAAATCAACTATAAAGGGCCAAACAAGGATCAACTTAACACAACCAACCAAGGATCAACTTAACACAAGGTAAAATCTGGTTCATTTTATCTTTATTTTATTTTGAGTTCAACTAGGCTTATCTCGAGGTGTTAGGTGTTGTTTCCTTCGTTTTTGCACTTCATTTTGCATCATCTAGACTAGGAAACTTCTCCCGATCACACTACAAATTCCTTGTGAAGCATGACACTCTCTTAACTTCCCAAAACTACTTCAATCTATCTACTTTAACTATTTTAACGACAATATTAAAAAATGAAAAATAAACCTACTCCAACCAATAGAAAAAGAGATAAACCATAATTTTCAAACACAAAAAATATGTGCTTAAATCCCAACTATAGGAAAAAGACAAAAATATTTTAAACAATACAATTTTATTGGCCAAGCGACTATTTGAAAAGCAAATGCAACGAATGCAATAGTAAACCTACCTATCAGCATGAACTAATAATAAATGAAAGTACAAAGTCATTAAGACGACTTTATTACAATATGTAAACCTTAATATTTCAACAAGATGATGATGTGTCATTAAACTCTATTAAATTTACATAGAATATAATATATATGATGATGTGTCATTTAAACTTTTTTTTTGTGACATTGGCGCAACACGCCCTCTGGTACCATAGGGACGATGGGGAGAGTAGACCTCGTGACCTCTTGCTTACAACAGGATGCTTTAGCCAATTGAACTAGGCCCACCGCCCCTAAATATCCTGTTGTAAGCAAGAGGTCACGAGGTCTACTCTCCCCATCGTCCCTGTGGTACCAGAGGGCGTGTTGCGCCAATGTCACAAAAAAAGTTTAAATGACACATCATCATATATATTATATTCTATGTAAATTTAATAGAGTTTAATGACACATCATCATTAAACTCTATTAAATTTACATAGAATATAATATATCTAGAAATTTTGGGGTTTGCATGGTAATAACAAAGTCGAATGACTTTGTACCATTATTTTTCATGCTGATATTAGGTTACTGGTGGTGCATTACTTCAGGCCAATTAAACGGCAATGGTATTGTTTAAATATTTTTGTCTTTCTATGGTTGAAGTTTAGCTTGCGCGACGTGTTTGAAATTATGGATTCTCTTTTCAAGCCAGTTGAGCTGGTTATTTTTCGTTTTCGCTATTGTTGTTAAAATAGTTAAGTGAATAGATGATGATTTTTAAGGAGATGAGTGATATTGCTGTCGAGTTCAGCGGGTGTAGTTTCGAGTCAGAGCTCGGTGACCATGTTTCGCGATCATAGTTCTTCAGAACCTCCGCAATAAAATGGTCTGGTGCACCGAGGTTAAGCGCGGTTGTTACTGTTAAAACCCGATAAAGTATTTGCCTTATGAACCATTCATAATAGAGCCCTTTGGCTCATCCAATTTGATAAGTAGGAGGTGTTTTTTCCTGACGTGTCAGAATTGTGATATTGCTATCGAGGATTCAAGCGTGTTAAACTGCCTCTGTGAGCATCACCAAGATGCAATGAGTGCTAAGTGGACCATTCGATATCATGAGAGATGGGTTCTTGTTGAACTGCTACTCATGAAACATAGGTCAATGAGTTTGACTCGAAACTACGGTTGTGAATCTGACTCTTTAATATCCTGGTGACATCGTGGAAAAATACCTCCTGCTTATCAGTTGATGGGCGAGAGGCTGTGCAGATAGCGGTTCATAGGCACAACACTTGCTGAAGGTTTTGCAAATGGGGTAACAACTCAAGCGGGCTTAACCTTGGAAAAAACTCCCTGGTTAAGTGCGCTTGAGCTGGAGCAGTACTAGGATGGGTGACCTCCCAGGACGGACCAGTGCTTCACCTCTGTGAGCATCACCAAGATGCAATGAGTGCTAAGTGGACCATTCGATATCATGAGAGATGGGTTCTTGTTGAACTGCTACTCATGAAACATGGGTCAATGAGTTTGACTCGAAACTACACGATTGAATCCTGATAGCAATATCACAATTTGACATGCTGTGGAAAAATACCTCCTACTTATCAAAGTTAAGAGAGTGTCATGCTTCACAAGGAATTTGTAGTGTGATCGGGAGAAGTTTCCTAGTCTAGATAAATTTAATAGAGTTTAATGATGATGTATCATTAAACTCTATTAAATTTACATAGAATATAATATATATGATGATGTGTCATTTAAACTTTTTTTGGTGACGTTGGCGCAACACGCCCTCTGGTACCACAGGGACGGTGGGGAGAGTAGACCTCGTGACCTCTTGCTTACAACAGGATGCTTTAGCCAATTGAACTAGGCCCACCGCCCCTAAATATAATATATAAGATTAAAACAAATCCTACCATATCAATTTATTCAATGTTGAGAATCTAAAATATATATTTAGAAAAAACTTTTACAACATACATCATAATAATAAAACAAAAGATTTAATTTAGCTACATCTCTAACTATAATAAATTAATTTTTGATACCAATATGACACGTACGTTGCCACATCAGTCCCTAAAATAAAGGTACGCCACACTGTGGGGCCCATTCCCTTAATAACTGTACATTCATTTCATGCATTAATTCTGTGTCATTTTCTTGTTGCTCAAACGAATAAGAGGGCGACACAATAATCGATAGCGACCTAATCTATGGAATTACAACAGAAAGATGACAGCGCATTGTATTTCTACATGTGCAAGTCAATTTTTCATTACCTTTAAAGATTCCAGGTTCTCTCGGTCGGTGCTGTTCCTCCATATATACCTAAGTTGTACTGTGTGTTACCCGTGAGTCAGCATTTTGTTGAATAATGGATTAGGGCTTGACAATTCAGACTAACATAGGGTCTTAAGACATTAGCTGGCTTATGCTTTGACACGATTCAGATTGAGAAAAGACAACCCATTTAATTGGGTGTTTATTTAGTACAGGTTTTGGCATGATCGTATGGAATAGAAAAGACAACGCATTATATTGGGTGTTTATTTAGTACAGGTTTTGGCATATGATCAGATGAAATTTAGACGACCCGTTACATTGGGTTTTAATTTGTATTTGTTGACATAATTCAGATAGAATTTTTACAACCTATTACTCTGGTTTCTAATTTATGCTAGGTTTTGACATAATTCAGATGGGATTTAGACAACCAATTTCATTGGGTGTAATATTGGGTTGTCTTTTGGGATAAATTATTAAGTTCAGAATTGCAGGCCGAAGAAATGGAGGGTTGGTCAGGGTCTGAGTCAGATTCAAATATGTTTATGGAAGGTGAATCGGATAATAATATTAAGGGTGCCCTAGACTTCTCCTTTGCCTTTGACAACTGCTATTTTTCGGACCGAGTATTGCAAATTGAGGTCATGCCTGATCCTTCAGCAAGCATTGAAGATTGGGAAGAGAATCACGGTATGCTAAATTCACGGCTTTCTTCTGTTTAGCTTTAATTGTTGCATTGCTATATGTTATTCAAACTTTACGGGCTCCTTTCTAGAGGTTTCTATCTTTGCATGGCTATTTGTACTTATTCGCATTTGTTAGGTAGAACAGTTTTGGGTTTGGGTAGTCTAGCGAGCTTTAGTATTTGATGTTCAGTTAGAATTCGAATTACGACGCTATTGTCATAACTTTAAAATATCGTAGTTATACTTAGAATATCATGTTTGGATTTGTTTACGAGTCACATTTAATCCGTAATCTGCCTGGATATTCCAATGCAAAATTCAGCAACAGGTATTTACTTTTTTCTCATGTACTGTTCCCAAGTTCTATGCTATGGAAACAACAATCTTAGGGTGCAAGTTAATTCCTTCTATAGCTTTAAGGCTGCCATCTGCCTCATGTATTCAATTATGCAATGATGCACATACTCACATAGGTTCCTACAGGCTACAACATAGCATATAATAGCTCTTCTATGCTGATAGCAACAAGGGACTGTTATCTTTTCCACAAGACGAAGTTTGCAACAATAATTATGTTGTTTCTCAACTTATTTGAGAATTGTATATATCTTTTATCATGAACAATTGCTATACTGTCCTCAGCTGAATATATCATTGTTATGCTTTCTTAAATGTTTGAGATAATGAATTAGTTTCATGGAATGGAAGCAAGCAAGTGAATCAACATATATAAAAACAGAGATAGATACAAGGATTTAGCTTGGGTAACCTCAACGTAGAATAAGTCTAGAAGAGTGAATATATACTTCCTTGCCTGCATTATCATCTTGGCAATCATGTTGCTCCATCTGAGTTTTCAAATGCATTCTAGCTTTTGCGAGCATCTATACAATTCTCTATAGCCTACCTTGATGAGAATATGTAATGCCCCATTCTAAAATTCTTTATTTTTTCCTTAAATAAATATTCCACACTCATAATAATACTTCTTGTATAATGAATTATAAATATTAATTTAACTTTAATACAAATTTGAAAATACTAAATGTCTTGAAATGTTTCCTAAATTTCTATCTAAAGTTAGGGGTTTTCATCCACAAACTCCTAACTTGGCAGGAGAAATTAAGGGTTTTCATCCTTAAATTTCTGATCTTTGAGGGGTTTCATCTTCGGGTTGCGGAACGAAGCAGGGTCTCGCATCCAAGTTGACTTTCCTTACCTGGCAGGGTGGGCACGAAAACCAATGTCAATGGGAAAGGGATTGAATCGTAAGGCCCCCTAATGGCCAGACTCAACCGACTGCGAAATATATATATATATGGGTCCATTTAATAATTACTGTCAAAATTAAATTTATTAAATTGCTTTGGATACTCAGAAATCTGCCCAGACTTATAGCAGATATTATTTTTGGTAGTATTGTCAATTTTCTTAAAGTCTACAGCAGTTTAGTGCCTTTGGTAAATAATTTCTTAATCTGTCCGAGTCATGGATTTTCATCCACAAACTCAGCAAGGAAAATAAAAGGAGTTTTTGTCCTTTAATTTCTGCCATGAGGGGTTTTGCCCTCAAATTAACTGAACCACAGTTCCATGCTCCAAAGGAGTAATAATCAAATAATAAAAGATGTATTCTTCATATGGTTCCCCCTTCTCCTTGTTTGGTGTTATCTATCTTTTTCCTTCAATGGTCATGATTCTTCACATGCCCCTTGACTTTTTGATTAAATTAAACTTTTATTTTATAATTATATTATATTTTATATATATTTTTACGTATTTTAATTTATTATCGTTATAATCTCATTTTGAAAAAGGGGACATGACAGAATACTTGCTTATTCAGTATGTTTCACTGCTGCTCTCTACTGTTACAGTCATCTTTGACCTCAAGTACTCCTGTAGATCACCCTTGGCAATTCTTCAATGTATTTCCATTGCCTTTGAATTATTTTTGTGTCCTTTTGTGATCCTTAGATGGCATATTTATGCAAAGGGAGGAGCAAATAAGTTGAAGAAGAGATCTCACACAACAGGAACTTGAAGCGACACCATTTCCTATTGTTACTCTTATTTTTGGTTTGAAACAGACAAAACTGCCATAGAGATCAAGACACAACTACCATGGCACATATGCAACCGCTAAGGTGTTATTTGAAATAAAAAAAATTATAAAACGAGATAATAGAAATAGATTATCATGCAGAGGGAAATTCAATCTCAATTATTGGTTCTAATTTTGATTTGCCGATCTATGGCTTTTCTATTTAGGTGTTTTCAAGCTTCAATTGGTATAAGAAAACTAAAATTCCATTTATTCTTTTGCCAGTAATACCTGAATGGAAGTCTGATAACATTTCAGTATCTATTGAAACCAGAGTTAAAATGTATTGTGCAACAAAATATTCCTTCTAACAAGCCAGAATGCTTCCAGGATGTAAGCATTCTTATACAACTTATTTGAGAATCGTATTTATCTATTATCATGAACAAATGCTATAATGTCTTCAGCCGAACATATCTGATGCAGATCGAAGACCAAGACACCGAATTTAGGTGTTGATCTTTGCAGCCTCCACACTAATTCCTTTTCAATTCACTAAAAATTGATTCTTATAGGGAAATAAAGAAGACCCAAAAAATGTGCACAGAAAACTATCGACATACCACTTTTCAGCATCATTTTAAAAAAATAAAATAAAAGTGGCTATGCCACTGAACATTTTATTGATTAAAGAAAGTTTTCAGCGTCAATTTTAAATATGTAAACACCTTCCATTTTCCCTAAAAACTTGTCTGTTAAGAGTTCCCACCTTCATCTACAGGAATGCATGCTTGCTATATTTTTTTCTACCAGCTATACCATGTTACAATTCAAGCCAAACTATTAGAAAAATCATTTTCTGAACACTGGGGCTTTGACCCCTTCCAGCAACTTTTCTTCAATTTTCTCTTTTTACAAATTTCCTTTATGAGATTCTCAATTGTTACAGCCCACATTCACAAAAGAGGAAAATCAATTCTGAAACAATAACTTGAGATTATTTGAGAGCTCCAAACCAAGAATTTCTAGCTCTTGAAATGACAAAGATTTAAAACAGTGCTGATTTTATTTTTTATTGACAAACACTTTTGCATACAACCTCCAAAATGAAATTTTACAATCTAGAACAATGCTACAGGCAAGATTTACAATCAACAACCTCAACTCAGTCACATACAATAATATATGCAACCACAAAGCTTTGATGCAACCTCCAAGATGTCCCAACTAGTCTTCACCATTATTTCTCTTCACAAACTCTTGATTTTTCTCTCATTTCTTTTCCTATTCTTCTCTTTTCTCACTTGGGTGTGGTTACCTCTATCCTAGATGCTGCACTTTCATCCATTCCCCTTTGCTAAGCATTTTCATTCCCCTCCCTAAACCCCCTTCATTAATCTCCAGCCAGAAATTTGAATTCTTTTCTAAAATTATCCTCCACTGGTTCACTCCACCACTCCACTACCAGGCATCCAGATTCTTTTTCCTCATTAATTGCTGCAAATTTTAAATTCCAAGAGGAGTTACAAATGCCAAACATGGTCTCCTCATTCTTGGGCGTTGGAATTTTTCCTGATCCAATTTGGTGAAGCAAAATTTATTTTATGCGCCATAAAATGCATGAAAATCAAGCCTTAGGTGTCATATATGCAATAGACATTATAATTAAATTTTTAATAAGCTAGAAATGTGTGAAAAATGCCCCAAAATCAAGCCTGCAAGACCAAAAATCAAGCACACAACAAAATCAAATTTAATTCTTTTTGTGTGGTGCAGGATTTCTCATGCACCCAGATGCTCCTGCATCAATATCATTCTTATGCTTTCTTAATTGCTTGAGACAATGAAGTAGTTTCATGGAATGGGAGTAAGCAAGTAAGTGAATCAACACATATATAAACAGAGATAGACACAAGGATTTAACTTGGATAACCTCGATGTAGGATAAGTCTAAAAGAGTGAATATATACCATAGTAACGAGACTCGGACGCGGCTCAGACTCGGCGAGGGCAACTCAGCGCAGGACTCGGCGACTCGGGACTCGGACGTGGCGCAGACGCGGCAAAATGAAAAAAAGTTGAAAAAACCCTAGAAATTTAGAGATTTTTAAGGATTTAAAACTTGTTTCAAACACCCTTTATTGAATACAACACAAATAAAAGCAAATTTGATCACATGCACAAGTATACAACGATTACATAAGTATAAAGTACACAAATTGTAGTTGCGCTACCGAAGGAAATAGCATACTTAGATATATAAAATTAGTCAAATGTATACAAAACTCATGGAATATGAAATCCATGACATCAAATGTTCCATACAAATATGAAATATCAAAAGTATTACAATAGCTATAAGTCTATGACTCTATGCCCTGTGGCATAGTGGAGCCAACATCCTTCCTACGAAGGCGTCTAAAGGTCCTGGATGATGTTGCAGCTGCAACCATAGTCTCTGCCTGTGTCTGACTCTCCATCTGACTCTCACCGACAACATCTATGTATCCTCATGCTCTAGCCTCCTCCTCAGCCATGGCTACAACCTCAGCCTCTCTCTCTGCCTGGTCCACCCAATCAAGGTCCTCATCACTAAAGACTGCATCTGTAGCCTCAGTGATCCACTCAGACTGTGGATCAACCTCCTCTAGACTGATCTGTTGGTTGAATATTTTGTAAACTTAGGAGGTTTAGCAAAATGGTGATTTCAACACAGTGTGTGAGTTAAACTCTCCTATTTAAGGGAAGGCTCCCCCTATCTAACTAACTTAAAAAAAAATATGGGTGGAACGATAATCTCTCCTCTTGTTTAAGGAAAGATTAAACTCTTTTCTCTTTACAGAAAAAGCAGGATTAACTTCTCAATAAAACTTTGCAGCAGTTTTTAATAAAATCAGTAGAAAGGAAATGAAGTTTCCTGAAAGCTCAAAGACTTTCGTCACTTAGTGTGGGACAATATTGAAAGTTTTGATGCTTTCAGCATATCAGTGGTTCCACGTGAATTTAATGATAGAGCTGATTCTTTGGCAGTTTCAGCTACATTATTGATTCCACATCTTGATTTTAATCAAGATAAATATATCATTGAATTAATCTGTAGACCTAGTGTACCTGATAATTGGGATCATTGGCAGATTTTCAATGATGATAAACATATTATCAACTTTCTTCACACTGAAGATGGTTTTAACAATCTATATTTTGAAGGAAGTTAATAATATGTTTATCATCATTGAAAATCTGCCAATGATCCCAATTATCAGGTACACTAGGTCTACAGATTAATTCAATGATATATTTATCTTGATTAAAATCAAGATGTGGAATCAATAATGTAGCTGAAACTACCAAAGAATCAACTCTATCATTAAATTCACGTGGAACCACTGATATGCTGAAAGCATCAAAACTTTCAATATTGTCCCACACTAAGTTGCGATAGTGTTTGAGCCTGTCGTTCTTTGTCTGATATATACTTCTTACTTGACAAACAACCAAATTCAGCATCACCTTGAGCATGAAGATTCTTGATTCCTCTGTTTGATGCAATAGCCATACCTAGCAACAATGATTCATATTCTGCTGTGTTGTTGGTATTAGCAAATTGCAGCTTGAAGGAATAAGGAAAAATTTCTCCTTTGGGAGAAATAAGAACAACACCAACTCCAACACTATTAGCAGCACAACTACCATCAAATTCAAGAGTCCAGACATCATTTGACCCAAGATTACCATTGGAACTTGAATTGCTAGAACTACCTTCTTCAAAAATAGATATATTTTGAAAAGAAACAATATTTTCTTCTTCCAAAAGGTGTGAATGGGGCTCTTCTGATTGAGGAAATGATTGAATGTCCTCATCTGTATTCGAAGATGAAACATCTTTAATCCCATTTTGTAAATCAGAAGAATTAACTTTTGATGCTTGATTTTCATTTGATTGAACAGATCCTTCACTTGCTGAAAGTAATGGAGAATTTGAATCACTTGAAGGCCAATCTTCAGCAAACTCAGAAACTTCATCAATGTGGAGGTAATAGTTCCCAAAACCAGCAGATTCAAAAAGAATTTGCGCATGTGGATCATCAGACTTCACCACCGTATACTTAGTTTCTTTTTCAGGAACTAATTTGTGCACAACGCCTTTGATAGGAATCCTGGCTTCTGTCATATCCATATTAAGCTCACCCCCTACATCCTTACAGAAATTACGCCCAAGTAACATACCATACGAAGCAGGAACATCAACAACCAGGACTGTCATCTTTATTTTCTTATCAGGAAATGCTGCAAAAGCAAATTGCGCATCCCTGATTTGCCCAATTAAGGGCACTTGTTTATTATCCATTGAATAACAACTACCAAAAGTTTTGGTAAGAGTTAGACCAAGACAATTGGCCACCTTAATCGGCATAACATTATCCGAAGCACCAGAATCAATAACACAAGTGCTCAACTTGAAACCATTAATAAGCAAGGAAATATAGAAAGGTTCTATCTTTCCCGGAATCGAAGAGGGAATGGTAATCAAATTATTAGGCAGATTCTTAGCTTCTTGACAGCAGGGGTACTTTCAGTAGAGCTTGAAATAGGACAAGTGTCCTTATTTTTGACAAATTTTACCAATCTATCAAATTGGTCAGGATTAGCTTGAAGATACTCAACTTCAAACATTTGAATTTTGGTCTTCCTAGCATGATCAATGATATCAAAAGCTTGAAAGGAATTTGCTAAAGATGCAGAAGTAGTATGTTCAGCTTGTGACTTAGGATTTGATATACTAGTCTTTGGCTCATTAGAAGAGGCATTAGAAAGATTACTTACTTGATTCTTCGCTACATCTTTGGGCAAAGTAGGCAGCGGTGTTCCTCTTTTAGCAATAGTAAATGGCTTTTGAACATTATTCTTTGCCTTTGCTTCTTCATCTTGTTGAGCTGAACGAGTCTGGGATCGCGTCATTACAGCATAAGCTTGACTATGATCATTATCAATTGGCATTGAATTATCATAGTGCATGAACCGTATAGTGGAGTCGCCAGCTGCTTCTTCTTCACTTTGATAAAAGACAACATCATCTTTAGCTTGAAAATCAGCAGAAGAGGGTTCATTTTGATCAATCTCATAATATCCAACTGCTGATTTATGTGGAGGAGCTTCAAGTGCAAGCCTTTCTGGAGGAGGAGGCAGCCTGGGCTGATTTTTAGCAGCATAATTTGAAGCTGAGTTAGGATATATCTTCCTAGGAATATCCTTATATGGAGCAGCATATGGAGCTTGTGTAATTTGCTTCTTTAAAGCAAGAAGTTCATTAGCTAATTTCTGCACCATAGGATCAGTAGAACCAGCAACAGAAGACTCAGAAGAAGAATTTCCCTTGAACCGATTAGGATCCTTACGAATTTTACCAGCCAAGATCAAATCATCTTCAATCTCCATGACAAGAGCTTGAGCATGAGTCAAATTAGTTGGAACAACTCTTCTCAACAAGAAACTAACTTCAGGTAGCTGAGTATTAATGAAGAAACACTTGAGATTTGCAGGAGTAGGCTGAAAAGTAATAGGAATTCTATTTGCTAATTTGTTGAACTTAGCAATGAATTCACGCATGCCTTCATGTGTATCTTTCTTCATCTGAGTCAACTGAGCCAATAAAGCATGTTCATCTTTAGCAGGCTTGAAGCGTTCTCCAAACTTAGTCTTGAGAGTGTCCCAATTGGTAATTACACCAGCCGCCAAGTTATAAAACCAATCTGCTGCAATACCTTGGAGAGTTTCAACAAAAAGGCGAACAACAACATCTTCATGTTCAACCCCAAGAACACCACATGCCATATAAAAGGACTTGACATGTTCATCTGGATGTTGTTTACCATCTCCATAAAACTTTGGGAGATTTTTTCGAGAACCTTGTGGAAGAGCATGAAGAGGTGGCGTTAAAGCCAAAGGACCAAAAGCTGCTCCCCAAGGATCAGGAAGAGCAGCAGCAGCAGCAGCAGCAACCATAATAGAAATGGAGGGTATTAAAGGTTTCAAAAAGAAAGGCGAAATTTCACTTGGAATAGGCTTTATCTTCTTGGATGGAGGGAAGCTAGTAGTTCGTGAAAGAGAGGATATACTAGTGAGCAACTCAAACTTAGCTTGTTCACCTGGAGATATTTCTTGAGAACTATGACCTTCCTTACGATGAACGTAAAAACGAATTCCTTCCAGCGTATAAGCAAAACAAAAACCAAGTAAACAGATTTAGAATACTAGACTTCAAAAGAAAGCAAGAGGCTTTCAAATGCGTTCGTATCCCCAGCGGAGTCGCCAAAAACTGTTGGTTGAATATTTTGTAAACTTAGGAGGTTTGACAAAATGGTGATTTCAACACAGTGTGTGAGTTAAACTCTCCTATTTAAGGGAAGGCTCCCCCTATCTAACTAACTAAAAACAAATATGGGCGGAACGATAATCTCTCCTCTTGTTTCAGGAAAGATTAAACTCTTTTCTCTTTACAGAAAAAGCAGGATTAACTTCTAAATAAAACTCTTACAACAGTTTGTAATAAAATCAATAGAAAGGAAATGAAGTTTCCTGAAAGCTTAAAGACTTCCGTCACTTCCTTCGGGACGGGAAAACAACCTCAAGCACAAAGTCTTGAAAATCAGCAATCCTATCTACCCTTTTATAAGATAATTCTAATGATAATATACAACATAGGACAGCACAAAGTCTACAAATATGATGTATCTATTTAACTACTATGAATGAGAATCGTTACGAGCACAAAGACTTGCAATTCTTCTTATCTTCTAAATTATGAATTCAATCTTTAACATTTGCAGCACAAAGTCTGAAAATATTTCAATTGAAGCTCTCCCTAGCAATCTCCCACAATCTTCAAACAATTACAAAGTAATGCTCCAAAATGACATAAGAACACAATGGATGCAAAGTAGGATTTCAACACAAAGTCTGAAATCTGTAACTCTTTGATATTATTTGAAAAAGATAAACTTATAACTATAAAGGTCAAAGTCTTTATGAGTACAAAATTCTGCAGAGTTTTCTTGCTTGCCAAAAAGATAAAAATTACAAAGGATCCTCTCAAGTATTTATAGGAGAGAGGTCATGAGAAAAAGGTGGGAGGATCCCAACTAATTTGAGAAATTCTCTCAACCACCAACTACTTGCAATTGACTTATTCAAAATTACAGTCTCAAACTATTTTGACTTGTAACTTGATTACATGTAATGACACTTTACAAAACTGCAAGTGAAAGAAACACTTGCGATTACAAAATTTATTTTTACATGTAATTTGTCAAAATCAAAATGCATAAAAACATTTTATTCTAATTCAATCCTAGCTATGAAAGATTGAAATCTGTTGATAATTTCTTGCAACTCATTTGGATCAGGACCTAATGTGTTCTTGGCGACCGCAACAGTCTTCAAGATTACATCAAAATATCTTATCGTTGCTAATCTATGCTCTTCATAAACAGTTTGCATTTTATCAAGGATTATTCGATGATCAACAAACTTGTTAATTGAATCCATGGTAAACTGTTCTGATTCCAGCTCTTGACAAAGATTTGCTGCCATCTCTGTAGTGAGCATATCAACTGCAAGGGATTTTCTCAAAGCTAGAAAGGATGTCTTGCTGAACTTCATCACTCATTTCTAGTGTAGCTTGGATATCTTTGATGAGATCTTGAATAACCAATGATTTATTTGTCATGAGTTCTTCAAATTCTATGTATTTTTCTCTGTTTGGTATGATTGAATTGCTGTATAGAATTTGTAGCTTGACTTGATCTATCTCATGCCAAATTTTCAAATCTTTTTCAAGTGAATCTGAACTTTGCTTGAAAGCTTCCAAAGTCTGATTCAACTTTATTTTTGCTATTCTGACATTGTTCAGAACTTGTAATGTCTTTTCAATCACTGGTATGCTTTGATCAATCAACTGTGTTACCCAAGAATCAACTGCTTTGGCCTTTTGCACAATTTTCTCCAATTGCTTGACTGATTCTTTAGAAGTGAAAGAAGTTAATGGATTAACTTGCTCTGAAGAATTGGCAATCTTCTGAATGACTGAGATGAGCTGTGAATTCTCTTCTTTCAACTTTTCCTTCTTTGCCAAAAGTTCATTGTAACTATGTGTTAGAACAGTTACTAAATTTTGAGCATCTTGCATCATACCAGCATGTGTCTACTTGCCTAAATCCACCCGTGTGAATTTATAATCAGATACTTGCATTTCATCTGGTGACTTGTTTGCAAGGGGTTCAGCTATCTCTGCATACTTCATTTTGTTGTTGTCCACAACTACCCGTGAAACGGTTTTAGCCTTCTTTGCAGCTTTTGGCTTTGATCTCTTCAATTGCTGGAAATCAAATACATCTGGAGAGATTGCCTGTTTCTTTCTCTTTAGAGTGACTGAACTCAACCATGGAGGAAGATTCAATGTGTCTACATTTGAAACAGCAACCGTATTTGAAACAGCAACAGATTCATTTTGAGTCACAGTTGTTACTCTTGGAGATGTCTCAGTTTGAATCGCAACAAAAGCTTGACTGGATGACGCATTGTGATCAGCATTAGCCATGAAACAATCAAAGCTTGCAGCAGATGTATCAATTTCTGGAAGTGTTATCTGTGATGTGTTTGGATACATTGGATTAGCATCAAAAATATTCTCCAGATTATCATGTATGTTTTCTATAGAAGCAGTCACCGTTGATGAAGTTGATGTATGAAGAGCAGCTTCAATAGGAGGAACGTAAACCGTTGAAAAGGAATCAATATCACTATCAAATTGAGACAACGGAGACATTACTGATACTGGTGCAGCATCAATATGAGGAGACATTATACTTAGAGTAGTAGGAGACTAAAAAACTTCTCCTTCTTGCTGATCGATGACTTGGATCTGCGTCTCTCTAACCTCCTTCCCTTTTAATGTTGGTTCCTCCAAAGGTTGTTCTATAGCACGGTTGTCTCTGACTTCTGATTCAATCCAACAGGTCCAGCTAAATCATCTTCATTATTAACCCTAATTTTAATAGTTTTGACGCCTATACTCTTGAGCCAAGAGTTAGTACTTGCCAAGATTGACTGAAATCTGTTGAAGATAGAAACTGATTCTTTATTAGACCATTGTATTGCTGGAATAGAAGCGTCAGCAACTCTTTGTTCTTCATATTTTGGATCTAAAATCAGCCCATCATCAATTACTCCTTCTGGAATCAAGGTCAGATTAAAATCAATAACCTGCTCAATTGTAAGTCTGCAATAATCCATTTTGTAGATGTCCTCTGTCCGGAGATGTGCCCAAATGTATTCAAGACGATGCACATGTGTGAAGGCTCTCTTTATCTTGTCCTTCATTCCTCTGTAATCAAAATCTGCCCTAGCCTTCAATCTTTTTAACTTGACCTCCTGAATTTCAGTTTCCATAGCTTTCGCCTTTGAGGTGCTTGTCAAGGAGTATCTGCCAATTTGTAATGGTTTATGAGACGAGATACTCACTCCAGTTTTATGTTGCATAGCTTGTCGTGCATGCACTGTCATCAACTGTCTTGCCAGCTCCATTAGAATGATTTTATCGGTTGGATACCTCGGCAGCATGTATGGCTGATCTTCAAAACAGCCAACCCTCATATAGATAAAAGTGGGAAATTGGAGAAAAAGGCAACCATATTCATTGACTTTTTTCCAAGCAGCATTTGATATTCTGTTGTTCGGCAAGTTTTTGTCTAAAAGACACATAAAATAGCCAAAGAACGCATCTTGAACTCTTCTGTAATGAATCCTGCTAGGAATCAAAGGCGGCTGATCATAGTATTTCCAGACTGGAACTAGAGATCTATCTCCTACAGTAGAAAGGCCTAGAAATTGTCTCAATGAAGCTGCTATATAAACCAAATAGGAATTCATATAGAATGTAAGCGTGGTAGGAACTTGTGCAAGCTGCTCACATAAGCTATCACTAATTATTTCACCCCAAAAGATCGGGTGTTGTGCCTTCCTAATCACCACAATGAATTTGTACATCCACTTTTCAAAGACATTGGAGAATTTCAACCCCATAATTTTGCTCAAGAGAGTGATGATATCATCGATCTCTTCTTTGAAGTCAGATCGATACAGCCTGGCCCACCGAGACACACCAGCTCGACGCTTCAGAAGCCATTTGGTATTGATGTACTGTTTACAATCTTCCTTCTTCTGTTCATAATGATCTAGAGTGCTCTTCATTGAAATATCTGAATACATGGGTGAGTCTGGAACTCTGAAAACCCTATGAATGGTTTCTGGATCAAGCCTTATGACCACATTCCCATCATCATCTTTAATGGTTCTAGATTCTCTGTCAAAGTGAGCTGCGCACGCAAGGACGAACTCTGGCTCTAGGGCAGCAACAAGAAAAGAAGAAACCAAATGAATATGACTTCGCAACAGCAACTGCATATGATGAGAAGTCGATTTCTCAGCTCTCTCCAAAAACTCGGACATATCAACATGCCCAATCTCCGTGTCTCTAATTTCTTCAATGTTCAAGACAACATGAGAAGGAGGAATCTCATTCTGGTATTTGTCATATTTGTACTTCATCTTTTTGTTCGGTGGAGAAAAGGTTCCTTCGTCATCGAACAAGAATCTGCAAGGCTGCAATGAAAGTTCCATAAGGTCAAGACATCATCAACGTTTACAGGTGTAGACATGGCAAAGGCTCAAACTCAAAATGGTATTTTGGCTGTTTGAGGGCAGGAAATGAGCATTATAACTCATTTCGGGTTTTTAAGGGCTGATTGCAAGTGAAAGGGACATATACTTTTCATGACGAATGAAAAAGTTGGATTGCAACTTTGCAAAATGTAAGTCAAAACTTTTAAATTGCATTTGCAGTCAAAGGCAAAAAAGTCCGATTTTAAGGCACTTTAAAGGTATTTCGGGATTTTTGAGGCCAGCTGCAAATGAATAGTGGATTTCGGGGTTTTGAAAAGACATTGCAAGTAAAAGAGTATTTCGGAATTTTGAAAGGTTTATGCAAATCACTTTTAACAACTTGCATTCTATATTAAAATCTCCAACTCACAATGGGTGAACAAAAACCCGATTTGCTTCTAAAAACATCATCATTTTTTGTTTCTTTTTCTATTTTCAGAAAATGATAATGGAATTATAAAATGGAAGGGCAAGTGACTATGAAATGAAAGGAGATGTATAGAAATGAAAATGGTATGGAGGGTATATGCAAATGGAAAATGCATTCTCAGCTGAAAAGAATGAAATCATATAATGGACAAATGAGATAGGAATGAACAATGAAGAAAAACGTATCTTAAAGATATAGCTAAATCTACAAATGGAGATACATGGAAAGGCGATGGAGAAAAATGTTCAAAGAGTGTAACGTTTTCACATAATTCTCAGCTGAAGAGATATGGAATGGAGGGCGTAGAAAAACGTTTTCGAAAATAAGAAGAAAAGCGTGTTATAAGGAATGAGTAAGTAAAAATGGCGAACATATTTACAAAGAGAATGACGTTTTGAGTAAAACATAAGAAGACGTTGAAAGAGAAAAAAAAAACGCTTTTTTGGTAAAAACATTTTAACATAGACGTTTTAATAAAGGCATAAAAATATTTACAAGAAACTAGGAAAGAAAAGAAGACATACCTGTAGCAAAAATTGCAGACAAAGAAGAAGAAGAAACCCTAGGCGTGATTGCAAACTCGGAAAATGAAAAAGACTTGAATATCTATAGCTGAAAGCCCGATTTTCAAGCATGCGGATTTATGAGATCTCCATGAAAAAAGGAAGAGAGGCGAAATAGAATTCAAATAGCTTCAATCATGGAAGGCGTCGGACTTTTACATGCTCTTTGCAAGTTAATCAACATGAATTCAGGTCTTTTGAAACACTTTGCAAGTGACTTTGACTAAAATCGGGCCTTTTTCATCTAAATGCAAACAATTTTATAAAATCAGGCTTTTCAAAAACAAATGCAAGCACTTTTAAGTGAAATCGGGTCTTTTTCATGCCTATTGCAAGTCACTTTAAATAAAATCGGGCTTTTACAATCACTTTGCAAGTGACTTAAAGAAAATTGGAGTTTTTTGAAGTCTTTACAAGTCAACATAAGGAAAATCGGAACTTTTAAAAGCTATTACAATCACTTTATGAAAAGTAACCTGTAATGAACTTAAAAAGTTCCTATAATTGCAAGTGCTTCAAAAAGTTCCTATTAAAGACATTAAAAAGAAAATTTAAAAGTAACTTGCAATGCAGTTCAAAAACTCCTACTTGCAGTGATGTCAGAAAAACCCGAATTTGATCAAAAACAGACTAAAAATGACTCAGAATTTCACGAAAATGGAGAAGAATGAGTAAAAAGTGATAACCCAAAGGATTATAGACCTAAAATTGAAATTAGCTAATCTTTGCACCTTGTAATACGTGCCTTAGAAGAGGAAAACTTCATTTTTTATGAAAATTTCGATTGGTTATCCCAATTTTTAACAAGTCAAAAATTAGGGACAACATGATCGGGGTTTTGTCATGGTCAAAAAGCTTCCTGTATCTGAGCCGAAGGTTGTAATGAACATATACCAAGTCATTCATCCTCTCCACTGTCAATCTATTGCGCTTCTTGGAGTGTGTGCTCAAACATACTCCAATTGCGCTACAACCAGATGAATGCATGGCTGGCTCAATATACGAATGGCAATATTTCACAGGATTGATGTATCGAACCAAACATATTCCACTATCTGAGATGAGAAAAAGAAACAAAATCAATCTCATTTCAAGTTTCAAGTTCAAATTCAACATTTAATAATAAATTATAATATAAAAAGATGAAAATTATGCCCTTAAATATATTTTTACCTGGCAGTAATGTTGTCCTATTATCTTTGCACATTTGACGTGCAAAGAAGTCTCCTTGTGCCTTAGTGAAGGCATCTATCTCCTGCACCACGTGTAGTAACAAACATCCGCCTATCGTCGTGTAGAGCCTACTAAAAATTTCTCTATCGCATGGAGATCACGGTGGAATTGGAAGGCCGGATTCAGAAAACGCACTGCATGGATGGGCCTATGAAGTTGGTTTTGCCATCTCCTATCAATGATATCCCAAATGGAACGATACTTCTCCTCAACTCCACCATAGACTGATCTAATGGCCTCTTTGGCCCTATCCATGCCCTCATATATGTAGCCCATTGCGGGCTTCTCCCCATCTGCAACTCATAGGAGAACTAGCAAGGGCTCAATAAACTGCAAAGTGCAAACATGTTTCACAAATAAGTGTGAATGAAAATAAACAAATAAAAGTAAGATATGATTAAAAACTAAAACATAATAAATAATTAAATTTTACCTTTACAATCTCGTCCATTGGTGTCCAAAACCCTTGCTCATCAAAAATGCAATCAGCCATAGTGCTTGTAGAAAAGGATGAGGAAGACCACTCCTCACTAGTAAACATGCGCCTCAAAGCTGCCCTTGACCGAATCAAGGATTGCATCGTGATAAAATTTGTTGCAAACCTGGTGATGCCAGGACGAGACAACTCCCTCAACCCCATGTATTGCCTCATAAGGTTAAGCACCCATGTGTGGTTGTATACAAATTTGCATATGTTTTTTGCTGCTTCCACACATGTTTTGATCCATGGGAGCTTCCCAAGATCCTCCAACATGAGGTCAATGCAATGGTCGGCACATGGAGTCCAAAATATAGTAGGGTGCCTCTCCATCAATAATCTACCAGCAGCAACATAATTTGCTGCATTGTTTGTCACCACTTGCACTACATTCTCTTCCCCCACATCAATTATCACCTCCTCTATAGCCTCACACAGGTATGTGGCAGTTTTGATTTGGGTAGAAGCATCAATGGACTTCATGAAGACGGTGTCACCTGAAAAAATAAGCAAAACCAATTATTCAATAAATTAAAAAACATAAATCAGCCATATTAAATTATTAATCACTAAATAAAATTCAAATTCCAATGCATTGAAGGAAGTACAATTACCTCCGGAGGAAACTAGGAAATTAAGCAACGTCCTATTTCTCCTATCAATCCAACCATCAGTCATGATGGTGCAACCAATCATGCTCCACTGCTTGCGTTGCTCCTCAAATTGTGCTTTCACATCTGCCACCTTTTGAGTCAAAAGTGGGCCCTTTAATTCATCTTCACTAGGGGCTTTGAACCCCACCCCACATATGGTTATGGCATCAACCATGTTTTGCCAGAAAGGTGACCTATAACATGTCATAAATAAATTAATAAGTTACATAAGTATTGTAAAATGAAAAAGTTTTAAGTTTTTAACTTTAAATTTGAATTCGATAATGAGATACATCTAGATTCTAAAATTTAAATATAAATTTTAAAAACAATTAAACGAAAAAGAATTACCTAGCTACATGGAAGGGAATGGTGCAGTAGTACCAAAAGTCTGCGATTGCCTTTCTTGCTGCATCATGTGCATCCTTGTTCCAACTCATGCTCTCAAGCGACGGTTGGGAACCAGGAGTAGTGCGTGGTACAAAATATGAGTCCACCCTAGATTTACGAACTCTAGGGCCAATGCTAATACTACCACTACCACTAGCAGTAGCAGCGCCACCAGTACTAGGAGTACGCATAGGCATAGCTGATGCAGAAACAGAAACACTACCACAAGCACTAGCACTAGGACGGTATGGAGGCATGGAAGAAGCATCTCCAACAGCACCAAGTCCCTGTCCAACTCCAACACTCACCAACTCCTGCTTCTGTTTCTTTTTCATTTCTTTTTGCATTTCAAAAGTTTCTAATTGCACCCGCACTTCACGAACAACCTCAGGAGGTGCTTTAGGGCAACCCACTGCATCATGGGCGGGTATGCATGCAAGATGGTATTTTAATCGATTTATGCCTCCATGATATATTGTTTTGCAGTAGAAACATTTGGCGTCTCCTTTTTTCATTCCGGGAAAGATTTCAGCATGTTTCCAAGCAGGGTCTTTTCTGACTGGGGTTTGAGACATTGTGAAAATAATAATATGGTTTGATTTGCAAATGAATGTGGCTGCAAAAGTAGGGTTTCTAAAATTATTTAAGTTGCAAGTAGGGTTTGTAAAAAAAATATGCAAACTCAAAAAAATAGTGATTTTACAAATTACAATGAATTATTTGTTAAAAAAACACAAAAAAATCAATTAAAATCGAACTTACCTCTTAGATTTGGCTTGGAATGCAATGCAAACTCCTCCCAATCACTGGTAATGAGCTCTCAATGCACCTCCTTGTTGGTATGAAGCTCCCCAAATGATATGACCCTAGATTTGTCTTCAACAACTTGCTGGTTGCCCTCTCTTCTCCTATTTTTCTTCACAACTCTCTCTTCTCCTCCTATTTTGCCAAATGAATGAAATGAGGTTGCTTTTAGGGCGAAATAGAAAATATAAGTGAAAAAAAATATATAAAAAAACATTTTTTTTTTGTTTTGTTTTTGGCCTTTTTGGCCTTTGCTGCCGCCGGCCGCGCCTAGGGGTCGGGACTCGCCTGGACGCGGCGCTTCTGGTGCGTCCAGCGCGTCCTCCCTTGGACACGGCCGCGTCCGCGTCCGTGCGCCCAGGACGCGGCCAGGGTCGCGCGGAGCGCGACTCGCTACGTCCGGGGGACTCGCAGCGAGTCCCGTGACTATGATATATACTTTCTTGCCCTAACTATCATCTTGACAATCATGTTGCTCCATCTAAGTTTTCAAATGTATTCTAACCTTTGCAAACATCCCTACAGTTCTCTATAGCCTACCTTGATGAGAATTACTTGCTTATTCAATATATTTCATTGCTTCTCTCACTGTTACAGTCATCTTTGACCTCAAGAACTCCCATAAATCACCCATGGCTATGCTTCAATGCATCTCCATTGCCTTGAATTATTTTTAGTGTTTTTTGTGACCTATAGATGGCATTTTTATGCCAAGGGATGAGCAAATAAATTGAAGAAGAGATCCCACACAACAAGGAACTTGAAGTGACACCATTTCCTATTGTTACTCTTCTTTTTGGTTTAAAACAGACAAAATTGCTGTGGAGATAAGACACAATCGCTAAGGTATTATGTGAAATAAAAAAATTTATAAAGCAAGATAATAGATATAGATTATCATGTAGAGGGAAATTCAATCTCAAATCATGGTTCTAATTTTGCTTTGCCAATCTAGGGCTTTTCCATTTAGGTGTTTTCAACCTCCAATTGGTATAAAAAAATTAAAACTCCATTTATTCTTTTTCTATTAATACCTAAATGGAAGTCTGATAACATTTTGGTATGTATTAAAACCAGAGTTAAAATGTATTGTGCAACAAACTATTCCTTCTAACAAAGCCAGAAAGCTTATAGGATGTAAGCATTCTTATACAACTTATTTGAGATTTGTATTTATCTTTTACCATGAACAAGTGCTATACTGTCTTCAGCTGAACATATCATTCTGATGCTTTCTTAAATGCTTGATATAATGAAGTGATTTCATGGAATGGAATTAAGCAAGCAAGTGAATCAATACGTATAAAAACAAAGATAGACACAAGGATTTAGCCTGGGTACCTTGATGTGGGAAAGTCTAGAAGAGTAAATATCATAGTTACAAGACTCACCCAAACTCGGCGAGTACTCGCGAGTCCTGAGGCGAGTGACCCTAAACGAGTCCCAGAGACTCGGCTGCCGAGTACTCGCCGAGACTCGCCAGACTCGCTGGACTCGCCGAGTTTTGTGCCTCAAACTCGGCCATTTTAATTAATTTTTTTAAAAAAAATTGCAATCTTTAATTTACAATTTTTTTTAATTAAATGGTACGCGCCATGAAGGTTTGTGTGGTTTCAAAGGTCTTCATTTGGGCTTGGTGGTGGGGGCTTCGCCCCTCGACCCCACCCTATATCGCGACAGGGAGCGCGCCCAGGGCACTACCCCGAGCGCTGCCCCTCAACCCCCACAAGGGGCGCTACCCCTTGACCCCCTGGGGGCCCCCCAACCCCCGAAAGGGCACTACCCCTCAATCCTATTGGGGTGTTTCCCCCAAAACCTCATCAAACTATAGGTCTAAGCATGTTATAGGCCAATGATGAATCATGATCATTAAACCTACAAAATACATATCCCCTGTTGTAAATCTTTGCATCTTTTGCAGTCAAAGCCATAATCAAGGATTATCTTGTTCCATACATTAGACAACAAAGCATGCAGTCTTGAAGGCTACAATAAAAATTTAATAATAAATTCCTCACTTGAATATACACACCAATCATTGAGATGCAAGAAAATATCATGGCTACATCATCATCTATGACCTATCTTAGACACTAGCGCATGACTTGTCGTGATGTTGGGATGAGTAATGCAAGCTCTTTTGAGCCATAGACTTATATTTTTAATTTTGATATTTGTTTTGATGCCATGGATTTCATATTCCATGAGTTTTGTATACATTTGACAATATTTATATATTTGAATGTGTTATTTCCTTCAACTAAAATTTGCGTTTATACTTATGTGATCGATGTATGTTTGTTTATGAGATCATAGTAATTTCTATTTGATGATGTTATTGTGTCTTTAAGGTTTATTTATTAAAGGGTACGTGAAACAAGTGTTAAATCCTTAAAAATCTCTGAATTTCTTGGGTTTTTCTATTTGCCGAGTCTGGGCTCCGAGTCCGAGTCCGAGTCCGAGTCAAAAATTGGCTTGCCGAGTCCGAGGCGAGTCCGAGTCTTGTAACTATGGTAAATATATACTTCCTTGCCTCCACTATCATCTTGGCAATCATGTTGCTCCATCTGATTTTTCAAATGCATTGTAGATTTTGCAAGCATTCCTTCAATTCTCTGTAGCCTACATTGATGAGAATTACTTGCTTATTCATTATGTTTCAGTGCTGCTCTCTACTGTTACAGTCATCTTTGACCTCAAGAACTCATGTACCACCCTTGGCAATGCTTCAATGCATTTCCATTGCCTTAAAATTATTTTTAGTGTCTTTTTGTGATCCTTCAATGGCATATTTATGCAAAGGGATGAGCAAATAAGTTGAAGAAGAGATACCACACAACAAGGAACTTAAGCAACACCATTTCCTATTGTTTCTCTTATTTTGCCTTGAAACAGACAAAACTGCCATGAAGATCTAGACACAACCACCATGTTATATATGCAACCGCTAAGGTGTCATGTGAAACAAAAATATATATAAATCAAGATAATAGATATAATTATCAACCTCAAATATATAAATCAAGATAATAGATATAAATTATCAACCTCAAATATATAAATCAAGGAAATAGATGAAGGGGGAAGTTCAACCTCAAATCTTGGTTCTAATTTTGCTTTGCCAATCTAGGGCTCTGCCACTTACGTGCTTTCAAGCTCCAACTGGTACAAAAAAATGAAAACTCCATTTATTTTCTTACTAGCAATACCTAAATGGAAGTCTGATAAAATTTTGGTAACTATTGAAACCAGAGTTAAAATGTATTCAAGCCAGAAGGCTTCCAGGATTTCATCTCGACTCTCAAGCATTTTGGATATGCCTCAGCATGTATCAAATTCCATTAAGATGGGTCTGTGCTAATTGAAATTATAACTCTCTCTGACAATTTTATAAATCTATTTTAAAACTATTCTTATCTCTTTATCATGAAGGCATTGAATATTACAATCCAAATATTTCCTGAACGAACTCTAAGGATATTAATATTCATTTCTTGTCCATGGCTCTGCTGAATTGGGTCTTTCAAAAAACAATTCATTTAAAAAGTTTTGTATTTTCATTATTAATATGGGGACCTCTGTAACAAATGTTGAATGAAATCGAAACAAACAACAGACAGACCCCTACCAGAGCTGAGAAATCTGGATTCTTGCAGACTGTTCATTTCATTCAATAAGGACAATAAAAACCTTAAAAAATGATCAAGAAACAACTTACAATGCCGTAGAAATTATAGACTACTTGTGCCAGCAACAGAACATAATGAGGGATTCTTGGAAGGGTGTTTGCATTGCAAATGGCATTTTGCCAGTTAAAACAGGCAATGGGATACCGCCATGATATTCCTGTTGATTTGGGCTACCATTACCATATGCCTATATGAATATCATATGTCCATGATTCAAGAAGGGAGTTAATTAATATTTCCCTTTGAGTAGCAGCCTTCTGGTTTGCCTGTACGTTTCCTTTGTTAATCTTTGTACTTTGAACCAGTGTTGCTTGTTGGTTAGTTGACTGTAAAATCTGTGCAATACCAATTTGGATTTCAAAAAATCAATGAACAAGTAATGGAAATGGTTTGAACAAACTTCTACACCTTATTTGTGGCTAGTACATTCTCTCGACCATAAAATCTTTTCAAAGTTTTAGATATGATCAGGGCTTGACAGACAGATCAATCTTGGGGAGTGTTTTTTATGCACAACTTAAGTTTCAAAAAATTAATTAAGAAGTTATAGAAATTGTTGAAGAAACTCCTATACCTTAAGCATGGCTAATAAATTCTCTTGACCATAAAGTCTCTTCAAATTTTAAGATATGATCCATCAGGGCTTGACAGAGGGATCGAATCTTGGGAGTGTTTCTTGTGAGACCTAACAAAAAAATTAGATACAACACTAGTTATCATTAATTTTCACGACTGGAGCCTTGCCTTGAATTTTATTTTCCACTTTCTTCATTGATGCCATGAAACATGTGAAAAGCATCAGGATATGTGGCCCTAGCTGCAATCTATTTAACTATGGTTGCTTAGATGTCTATATATCTGATAATAAATTCATTGTGCTTCTTGTGTGGTGATACTTTCTTCCATTTCCTTGTTTTGCAGATAATCAAAATGGAAGTGATAAGACTTCGTGTTCTTGTAGCATGGATTGCTCTGCTTCTGCAGTGAGAGTCAGAACCATACATGTTAGCTCACTACTACTGGCAGCAAAGAGTCCATTTTTTTATAAAGTAAGAAGAGCTTGTACATTCCTTTAATTTGAAAATTCTTTCTCCTATGTAGCCTTTTTGCTTAGACCTCTATTTATAAACTTTTTTTGCACAAATGAAGCTTTTCTCAAATGGTATGCGAGAATCAGAGCAAAGAGATGTCACTATTCATTTAAGTTGTACAGGTATGTTTTCTTGATTGGTGCTTTTTTTGGCATGCTATATTGTTATTGGCATATGTAAAGTTCCTCTGGTTAATTGGAGAAAAAGAGGCATTTTGGACATATGAAACTTCATTTGATGTTTTCTTCTGATTCTCAATTTTTAGCGTACTATTTTGATTTTGGTAATATATCAAGTTTCTTTTTGTGATTGCAGAAGAAGTGGCATTTATGGATTTATTGAACTTCATTTATTGTGAAACACTCAAAGCATGCACCAGAACTGCACTGTTGAAAGTCCTAATGGTTGCAGACAAGTTTGAGGTTGTATCTTGTATGCATTTTTGTGCCAATGCTTTGCACAACTTATCAACGCCAGAGTCTGCATTATCAGAAAATGCAAAGGAACTTCTTATAAAGCATCTTGCAAAGAATAAAAAGTAAGTTTTATTAAAAAATAAGGTTTCCAATATTCAGGGTTTCCTGTAGGCCTTCAAGATTTAGATACCACAACGAGATGTTCTGAATCAGATGCTCTAACTCTTCTTCTAATCTCTTTGGTGGTTCTTACTTCGGAATTAATTGATGATTTATGGTTTTTCAGGTTCGAAGAAGAGATTATGGATCTACCTTTAGCATCCATTGAAGATGCATTGTCAAAAGATGATTTGCAAGTTGGATCAGAAGATGTACTCTATGATATAGTTATAACCTGGGCTAGAAAACATTATCCCAATCATGAAGAGAGGAGAGATGTCTTGAGCAATAGGCTTAGCCACTTGATACGCTTTCCACACATGACAAATAGAAAGCTTAGGAAAATATTCTCCCATAGACACAATGATTTCTTAAGTTCATTAAATCTAGTCTCAGAGGCACTTCTGTTCAAAACAGGACCACCCCATAAAAGGAGGAATGATGCCCCAGAAGGAATTCTTCGTAAGAGGTTTTGTGAAAGGTCTTACACACACAAACCTATCAAAGTGGTGGAGTTTGATACACCCCACAGGGAATGTATGGTGTTTTGGGATATTAAGAGAGATGACTGTGTAACACTCTTTCCCAACAACTGGCTAACTTCTCAAGCTTTCTATTTAGGAGGTGAACCATTTCGCCTTACAGCTCATTGTGGCATGGACAATGACACACATTTTCCTTGTTTTGGGCTGTGGCTTATGATGGAAAATAAGGATGAGGTAATCCTAGCATTGGAATATGAATTTGCTGCTCGGTCAAAGCCATCAAGTAACTTTTCTGTCAAGCTAAGTGGCATGCATAGATTTGGTTCTAAGAAGATGGTTGGTTCTTCCAATCTATTTGGAATGCCTTGGAAAGTGTTTGTATCTAAGAGCAATCCTTATTTCATTAACAATGTCCTCCATATGCGTTCGGTGCTTACAATGAAGACATAGCAGATTATGTGTATCAGAATGATGAATGTTCTTAACTGTGGATGATGCGATCTTCCTAATTTCCTCCCCCCGGGTGAAATACTGTATTTGGATTGGGATCTGAGGTTCTGTTCCCCTATGTTTAATTTGTAAATATTTGGTGATCATAATCATTCACATACTTGCAATTTTGTCACTTGAAGGGTGAAATACTGTATTTGGATTGGGATCTGAGGTTCTGTTCCCCTATGTTTAATTTGTAAATATTTGGTGATCATAATCATTCACATACTTGCAATTTTGTCACTTGAAGGCCTTCAGATATGATGCCTAATCATCCATTTTGTAATACATAAATATGCAATGATTATCATCATCTGCAGAATTGTAGTTTTCTCACGTGGAAGCTGTAAATTTATATTATAAATGACTATAAATCATTTATTACAAGCAAAAAGTGATGGCTATTCACAAAATGTAGCTTTTTTCTTGGTGCAGTTACTAGAATGTCGTTAATTTCATCTAAAACTTTGGTTATTTTCCCCCTTTCCATGAAGTGGTTGAACTACAAATAAACAAATGCATCAGTGCCAAATTAATAAGTTGCAATTTTTGTTTAAAATGGGAAGACATTTTTCCATACAAGCTAAGAAGTTTAGCATAAGGAAGATGATGTGATTGGAGGGGTTCTGATCATTGGCCAATTAAACTTTCAGTAACCCATTTTACAGCTCCCAAGAATCCTCCCTTTAAGTTTCAGCGTATGTTGGCTTCGGGAGTCTTCTTTGCATGATCTTATGGCCCAGTGGTGGCAGGATGGCAGCCTTGCTTATGGTACAGCTATGTACACCTTTGTGAAGAAACTTCAGTATGTTAAATTTCACTAAGATGGAATAGGATGAGCTTTGGCAATTTTAAGGTAATGAAGAGGAATGCCCAGGCGAGCTTGGATGTGATTACTTGCCAAATTCAGGATTTAGGTTTTTCAGATGCTTTGGGTCAAGCGGAATCCCAAGCTACGAGAGTAGTGGAGTGGGAGCCTCGAGAGGAGATTTTTTTGGAAGCAAAAGACTTAGATTGATTGGTGTAGAAACCCTAAGTTTCCCCTTCTTCTGTCTCTGACTGTTTTTCTGAAGTTTTTCTAAAGTTTTGGTTTTTTTGTGATTTTTGGGTTTTTTGCATGAATATGGTAAAATGCGATTTTGCTAGAAAATAATAATAAATTCTATAAAAATGCTAAATGGCCAATATGCATAGGAAATACAAGATATATTGAAGGCGATTCATCTATTGTTCATATGGGCTCAATACAACATAGATCTGATAGCATGCAATAAAGAATACAATCTTTTTATTGAGAAAAAACCTGGTAAAACAGCAAGCTGTAGATGACCAATAACTGGTACGGCTGCAATGATTTCTCCCTTCTCCTCCTGTCTGGTAATCTCCAATGCCTTCTGGAACCCCAACGCCCTTAATGATGCAAACTGGAAGTCAAAAGGAAAGGCGTTTCTTTTTATTGGAGAAGTACGGCTCTGTCAGATGGTACGGCCTGGTACTGCTGGTACAGCCTGAGTACAGATTGCTGCAATGATATAAAATGTACGGCCTCTTCAGGAGTCTCTGGATGCAAAGAATATGTGCGCCTAGTCTGCAAGATGACTTCTGGACAAAGAACTCTCTGAAAACCCTGAATATTTATTTCCTGTGAAGTTCAATGATTTCCTCTAGATGAAGAAACCTCTGCTGGCAATAAATCAGGTGTTATTTCACACCCTCTGAACTGCTTCCGATGGAGATGGCTCGTTCCCCAAGGAATTCGAACTTGAAACCCTAAAGCTTCTTGCTCAGATCAAAGTTGATCAATTTTCAATATCAATAATCATCATAATGGCACAATTCCCAAGGCAAAACCCTTTATCTCTTGAAAAGTACGATTTCCACAAAGATAGGGTTTCATTAAAATATTTCGAACTTTTCCCTTTTAATTATTCAATAGTCTCAGCTCAAATATTTTAATCATAAATTAAATCGTCAAATGGCCCCTTTTAATGTTGGGCGACCCCTCAGCGAAAATCACTTAAGTTATAATATAATATTATAACTTTATATTATAAACTCCAATAATTAATATTTAATTAATTTAATTAAATATTAATATCTCTCACATTATTTATCCGATGCCCAATCCGTCTGAAGCTGTCGACTGAAGAAGTGATTTTGAACGCTGCCAAATCCCTACTGCTAAAAATAGCAGGGGTCCCACGCTGACTACCAAGAACTACTAAAAATAGCAACTTCTGCAAAAAGCGTCTGAATGAGCCCGAACGAAAGCCAACTGATCAAGAACTGCCAATCTGAAGCTGAGCCAACTCCAACTAGACCCTATATACCATCCATCAACCTACGAGGGTCGCATAATAGGCTAACTCTTACGAACTCTGATGCTCGCCAAAAATGGGGACATTACAGTCCGCCCTCCCTGAAATTGCTTGTCCCCAAGCAATCTCCACTGCAAAGAAACTCCAATCCTCGGAAGGCCCAAAAGAAAAACTGTGAAACGTCCCACACGTCGTGAACTGTCTCCTATAGCATCAACAAAAACTCAACTGCGCAAGCTATCCCTGGATCCCAAACCCAGAGTGAAAATCTATCGTGACTATCATCCTCAAGCTGCCACTGTGCTCTACTGTCTCCATCTTCACCATGCTGAGAATAGAGAAGTAACCCAATGGGACCCATCAAATACTCGGTGCCAAAACTGTCGCCACCGGGATCCCAATACAATATGAATTCACATCCACCTGTCATGCAGAGATAAAAACTTCTAGAAGCATCTGCTACACCGAATCTCTCCCTGTCCTCTGCTAAACCCTCATGGATGTGATAACTGACCAAGCCATCATGCCAACTAACACCATAGTCGCCCCGTAACCATGTACCCGTATGAAAAATCTGCGACATAGAAGTATCAAGGCCTGTCAAATACATATCGGCATGATGGATAACTGACTGCTGTCCCTGCAAGTAATACCCCACAAACAACTGAGTCGAGTACTTGCAGCTGCTAATCTCATCTTGTGAAGATGGTAACTCTACACACAGTAATGAATTACTCCCCTTGACTGCACCAAGAGAATCACCCTGTGCACAAGAATTGTGCATCAAATACGAATCATGTACAGGTGGATCAAAGGAAAAACTAAAAGCACTCCTCACCGTGTACACCCCATTAAACTCCTTTGTGAGTCTTGTTTGGAATCGCGATGCACTGGAACAATCCCAAACACTACGATTATCACCCAACCTAGAACTAGTATCAAGAGTACGATCAGCTTCCAACTCAAAGAGTGGGTTATCATAGATCAAACCACCATCAAATTCAAATAAGGGATTATTCACAAACTGCACAATCACTCCATACTGATTTGAATCATCCATCTCTGAATCCCTGGAATAATAAATTGAATTGTACTCCTGCCTTGGCTCAACCAGCTGCCGATCATAATCAACTGCATCGGAAAAAATGATTGATTTGCTTCCAGGAGAGGGAAACAAATCAACATAAGAAGCAATCTCCCAACTGGATGAGACTCTAGATATCTTCTGTGAAGATGGACAAGTGTCGAGGGTTGTCACACAACTCTCTAGTGAATCAACAACCATGTCACAGGAACTATCAATGTTCTGCCTTGCATCACCTATTGTGGGACTAATCTCAAGAGAACCTGGTGCAACGCGTGGCTCACTGCAACTCTCAACCAGTGCACTCATCCCATCTGTATCAAATGCACCTGTGACCGTGATGGATGTAACCACATCCTCAACATATCCCTCACTGCTATGAACCATGGGTGTATGCTCCTCACCAACCGCTGCCATGGAAATCTGAACTATATCAAAAGATGGTGAAGATTGTGCCAAACTCAATGCCACGGTAAGCCTCTCAATCTGTAACTGTGACTCTTGAAGGGCCAACTGGGTGCTCTGCAATGAGTCCATAGTCACCTCGAGCTCATGAGTGAGCTCATCGATCTGCTCCTCCTTTGCCTTCAATGCATCATAACAAATGCAATCCCACTCGAGAAGGAAATCCCTGTCCGCAAGTAGTTTTAGGTAGTTTTGTTTCATCATTCCAATTGCTTCTCGAAGTGCATGTATCTCGGCAAGGGAAAAACCCCTATTACCGTGCTCACCTGTCATAGGAGTACTCAAGCCATAGGTAACCAACATCTGACGTGCAACATCAAAATGCTCAAGGGTTGTGGCAATCATATTGTCATTCACTTGTAGTTGCCCAACCAAATGATGAGGATTTTGTAGCTTATGACCCCCATACACATTTTCCGGTTCACAATAAGCACTATGATATGACGCTGATTCGTCATCACTCACCTCACGATAAACAACATCATGTGTGCTTTCATCCATGCACACTTCAACGTCTAAGGTACTGCTGCTATGTACCTCGAAAGATGGCTCAACTAATAAGGTAGAAGTTGCTGGTATGACAGTATCTTCACACGCTTCTACTCCCAAAGTAACTGCATGCCCATCCAAAGCATGATCCTGGGATTCCATATCAACATATGAATCTTCTAGCCTGTTTTCAAAGGTCTGATCCGGAAAATCAGACTCACCATGACATAAATCCTCAACACCAAATGCATCACTAGTACCCAACTCTTGAGTCTCTTCATGTGACAACTCAATAGGATTACTTTGCATATGTGAAATCGCTGCTGTCTCATGCTCACACGAAGTTTCATCATCGCTGTCATAAAAATCAAAAGTGGCTTCAATAGTAGAAACTTCTTGAGTCACCTCCTGCAAGGACGATGTAGGTAAATCATTACCCAAAGTTGTGCTAGTGTTTTCTTGAATCAAATCAGCACTTCTATCAAATTCATCACATAAATTTCTGCATTCTTCATAGGAATCTAAAGATACCAAATCATTTTGATGAAGAGTTGTATCATCCTTATGTGTAGATTCTCTATCCTTTTCAAGTGTGAACAACTCATGAGCTATAGTGAGATATTTCTTCCTTGCAAACTCGGTCTTATGACAAAGACTCGGGTGCAAATCCATGTAACTCATGAAAGGAAGTTCCTTTTTAATTTTCTGAGGTAGAATGCTATACTCCTAGAACATGCTAATCACTTCTCTTTCTGTGTTTTGTGGTGTTCTGTCAATGGTAATCCTTTCTCTGGCCTCAGGTGGTGCTAACTCCCACTCGTCGTTCGCTGCCCTAAGTGCACTAGCGAACAAACCCTCGTGCTTCTCACCTGCTATAGCCTCATCGGGCTCCTGTCTCGTGAAAGTGGGCCTAGTAGGCCTATCTGCTGTCCGTGACACTGTCCTAGGAGCTCTCCGTGAACCTGCATCACTCCTATCATCGTCACGATGTGGTGACGGTCTCCTCGAAGTACCCAATCTCTGAAGTGCTACTGCCAACTGTTGTAATACACCATTTGACTGCCGTTGACCTGCACGTAGATCTCAGAGTGCATGCAAAACCTCTGCATCGTCCCGATCTTTGTGGTTATGTGGAATCTATGTTCTCAGATTAACTGTTCTATCAGACCTGTCATTCCTGTCAGCCATGTGACCTGACTACCTGCTCAAACTTCGTTGCCTTTCAATCAAGGCTCGTCTGCGAGAATAGTACCTGTATAAACCAAACTCCTCCAGCTGCATATGATGGCTAAACCCTCAGGATGGCAGGATTTAGCTCTGATACCACTGTAGA
This sequence comes from Sequoia sempervirens, assembly GCA_007258455.2. Taxonomy (NCBI): domain Eukaryota; kingdom Viridiplantae; phylum Streptophyta; class Pinopsida; order Cupressales; family Cupressaceae; genus Sequoia; species Sequoia sempervirens. The sequence goes on from VDFB02286732.1 coordinate 144,871, forward strand.
AACCCTAAGTTTCCCCTTCTTCTGTCTCTGACTGTTTTTCTGAAGTTTTTCTAAAGTTTTGGTTTTTTTGTGATTTTTGGGTTTTTTGCATGAATATGGTAAAATGCGATTTTGCTAGAAAATAATAATAAATTCTATAAAAATGCTAAATGGCCAATATGCATAGAAAATACAAGATATATTGAAGGCGATTCATCTATTGTTCATATGGGCTCAATACAACATAGATCTGATAGCATGCAATAAAGAATACAATCTTTTTATTGAGAAAAAACTTGGTAAAACAGCAAGCTGTAGATGACCAATAACTGGTACTGCTGCAATTATTTCTCCCTTCTCCTCCTATCTGGTAATCTCCAATGCCTTCTGGAACCCCAGCGCCCTTAATGATGCAAACTGGAAGTCAAAAGGAAAGGCGTTTCTTTTGATTGGAGAAGTACGGCTCTGTCAGATGGTACAGCCTGGTACTGCTGGTACGGCCTGAGTACAGATTGCTGCAATGATATAAAATGTACGGCCTCTTTAGGAGTCTCTGGATGCAAAGAATATGTGTGCCTAGTCTGCAAGATGACTTCTGGACAAAGAACTCTCTGAAAACCCTGAATATTTATTTCCTGTGAAGTTCAATGATTTCCTCTAGATGAAGAAACCTCTGCTGGCAATAAATTAGGTGTTATTTCACACCCTCTAAACTGCTTCCGATGGAGATGGCTCGTTCCCCAAGGAATTCGAACTTGAAACCCTAAAGCTTCTTGCTCAGATCAAAGTTGATCAATTTTCAATATCAATAATCATCATAATGGCACAATTCCCAAGGCAAAACCCTTTATCTCTTGAAAAGTGCAATTTCCACAAAGATAGGGTTTCATTAAAATATTTCGAACTTTTCCCTTTTAATTATTCAATAGTCTCAGCTCAAATATTTTAATCATAAATTAAATCGTCAAATGGCCCCTTTTAATGTTGGGCGATCCCTCAGCCAAAATCACTTAAGTTATAATATAATATTATAACTTTATATTATAAACTCCAATAATTAATATTTAATTAATTTAATTAAATATTAATATCTCTCACATTATTTATCCGATGCCCAATCCGTCTGAAGCTGTCGACTGAAGAAGTGATTCTGAACGCTGCCAAATCCCTACTGCTAAAAATAGCAGGGGTCCCACGCTGACTGCCAAGAACTGCTAAAAATAGCAACTTCTGCAAAAAGCGTCCGAATGAGCCCGAACGAAAGCCAACTAATCAAGAACTGCCAATTTGAAGCTGAGCCAACTCCAACTAGACCCTCTATACCATCCATCAGCCTACGAGGGTCGCATAATAGGCTAACTCTTACGAACTCTGATGCTCGCCAAAAATGGGGACATTACAATTGGCTTCAGGAAGGGGATAGGAATACTGTTTTCTTCCATCATTCTGTGCAGGTTTGTTGCAATAGATGTATCTCCTCTTTGGTTAATATAGATGGGATCCGCATTTCTGCATTGCAAGTTTTATCTCCTAAGGCTAGATAGTTTTATTCAACTCTTTTTTTTTAGGATTCGCCCCCTGTTGAAGATGAGAATTTGATCCTTGCTTGCATTCCCTCCCTGATCTCCAAGGAGATGAATGATTTCCTCATCCGCCCAATTTCTTTGCCTGAATTGGAAGAGGTGGTTTTTGGGATGAATAAAGGTAAGGCCCCTAGTCTGGATGGTTTTCCTATGAACTTTTTTTAGGAATTTTGGGATATTATAAGCTTGGATTTGTTGGAGGTTGCTCGGGAATCTCTTCATAGTAAGCAAATGCTTCATTCCTTGAACTTTACTTTTCTGGTTCTCATTCCTAAAAAGCAAGGTGTGGATCAGCTCGAATTCTTTCGACCTATTGCTCTTTGTAATGTGGTGTACAAAATTATTACTAAATTGATTGCAAAAAAGCTCAAAGTTTGTTTTCCTCCTGTTATCTTTGAGGAGCAAGGAGGTTTTGTAACTGGTAGACAGATCCTGGGTGGGGTGGTGGTTGCCTCTGAAGTCATTCACTCTATGGAAACTTCTAAGGACAAATCTATGGTTATCAAGTTGGATATGGCCAAAGCTTATGATAAGGTTAAGTGGCATTTTTTGCAAAGAATTCTCTTAGGCTTTGGATTTAGTCTTAATTGGGTCAGTTGGACTATGAGTTGTGTTACCTCTTCCTTTTTTCTGTTCTTATGAATGGGAAATTTTTTGAGTTTTTTAAGGCTTTCAGGGGCCTTCATCAAGGAGATCCTCTCTCCCCTTACCTGTTTATTATTATGGTTGAGGGTCGGAGTGGATTTCTTAAGTCGTGGGTTTCCCAGGGCAGGATTCAAGGTTGGTGTTGGGGCAATGGGCTACCGCAGCTCTCATCTTCAGTTTGTGGACGACATGTCTCTTATGGGGAGGGCTCGCCTTCAGGTGGTTGTTTCTTTTAGGCGGGCTTCAAATATTTACCTTACTGCTTCGGGTCAAAAAGTCAACGAGCACAAGTCTTCTATCTTCTATTTTAATACTCCTCAAGCTATTCAACGGCAGATTGCTAATATTTTGAGGTTTCATATTGGGTCTCTTCCCTTTGTCTATCTGGGAATACCTCTTGTTGTTGGTAGGCAACCCAAGTCTTTTTGGAAAAATTTGTTTGATAAGTTGCGTAGTAAAGTCAATCATTGGACTCATCGTTGGCTTTCTATTGCTGCAAGAGTGACTCTTCTGGAGTATGTTATCTAGGCTCTCCCTATTTATAGGTGTTTTGTTTAGGCGGCTCATTTGTATTTCCTGAGGGAATTTGATGCTCTCTCACGACAATTTCTTTGGAGTGGTAACTTGCAGTTTGTTAAGTGGAGTCTTGTTAAGTGGGATACGATGTTCAGGCCACAGAAAGAGGGGGGCCTTGGATTGTGTTATGTTGTTTTGAATGGGAAAGCTCTTACTGCCAAGTTATATTGGCGTTGGTGTAATTGTCAACATCAGCTTTGGGCCTATATTCTTACCCACAAGTATCTTAAGGATGTTAACACTTTTGATGTTCCTCGTTTCCCTTTAGAAGGAAAGGGATCTATGATTTGGAATACCCTCAAATCGGGGGCTCAGTTGGTAAAGAAAGGGCTTTTTTAAATGTCATACAGGTTCTCATGCTCTTTTTTGGTGGGATTCTTGGGATGGTCATCCTCCTATTCTTTCTGCTTACCCTCACCTTCACTCTCTTTGTGATCATTTTACTGTTGCGGGTTGGAATACGGTTGAGCATTATAAGTCTATTCAGAATATTGGACTGGCTACTAGCCTCAGATGGAAGCACTCCTCGGATTGGCCTCGAGGAGGGTCAGAGGAGGATAGGCAAGAGTTGGCTCAAATTTTGGCATCACGTGAATGCAATTCCACGGTGGGGTAGGATGTCTTTGCTTGGAGTAACAGTGATTTATCTGATAAGTACTATGTTTTAGCAGGTATTTGGGGACATTGAAATTCCTTGGTGGAAGCAAGTGGAACAAATTTTATTGGCCCAAGTGCAATTTTTTTATGTGGTTGGTGGTCCAGAACCGGTGTCTTACTTGGGATAACTTGTGCAAGAGGGGGTTCCAGGGTCCCTCGATGTGTGTTTTGTGCTGTAAAAGTGAAGAGAGTGTCTCTCATCTCTTCTTCCAATGTTTCTTTTCTAGAAAGCTTTGGTACCTTTGGTGGGTTGTGTGGAACCAGGCTTGCTGACATGTCTCTTTTTTGGCGGAGTTCTTTGCCCAATGGGGGAATGCCCCTGTTAAGACCTCTTTTCTTCAAGTTACTTGGGCTCTTGGATCGACTTTTATTATTTGGCATATCTGGTTGGAGAGGAATCGCAAGATTTTTCAAGATGTGAAGCTGGTTGTCCAACATTTGTGGTGGAAGATTATGCATTCTTTGGGAGAAACTATTGCAACTAAGTGTGACTTGGCTGAGGGTGTGGATCCAAGAGAAGTTGCTTGTTGCACTTGTTTGAATCTTCTTCTGCAGAGGGGAGTTGCTCAGAGTGTTGGTCAAATCATGAGAAACAGATGTCGCCATACTCTTCAAAAGATAAATAGGGAGGGGCATTGGTGTCCTCATCCTCAAGGTGTGTTGAAAATCAACACATATGGTTCTTCTCATGGAAATCTGAGTCATGCTAGTATTGGAGGTGTTGGGCGGACTAGTTTTGGGACTATTGAGTTTATCTTTTTTGTTTATAAGGGTTGGTATACTAACAATGTGATGGAGGCCCTTGCCATTTTATGTACTATGGAGTGTGGTTGTGCTCTTCGTTAGAGACACATCATTTGTGAATTTAATTCTCAGGTGGTAGTGACTTTGTTGAAGAGGCAGCAGTTAGAGGATGTCAGTTGGCATTTGGTTGTTATTATAAAATAGATTCTTAATTTGTGTACTTCCTTGGATTTTGTTTCTTTATGTCATATTCCTCGAGAATGGAAAGGGGTTGCGGATTGTTTGGCTAAATGGGCTTCTGATCATTTGCAAGGGTGGAATATTGTGGAAATGGGTTAATTACCCCTGGATTTGTCCCAAAAATTGGACCAATTAGTGGAGATAGACAGGGATGTTTAATGCCCTTGCTTTGTATTGCTCTTTTTTTATTTGAATAAATTTTTACCCCTCTTTTAGTTTAGTTTAGAAAAATAATATATAGCATTTGCACAACTATGCTATGAACATAAAAATGATAAAATAAGAATATATAGGAAAGCTAAATATGTTAATATTGTGGACTTTGCCTCTATGTTTTCACTTTTATAACAAAGAATTTGATTCCTTTGGTCAAATTCAAATTCTAAACTAAGGCTTCTTTCAATTTATTACATATGGTGAAATTTAAGAGCTTATGCCACAGTCCATGAGAAGCTTGGTTTGTTTGCTTGAAATTGTTAGGGATTTGAGATGGAAATATGATCCGTAATTAGAGTTTACAAAATAACTTGTAAATTAAATCTAATTACAGTAATTTCCCGATCTAATACAAAATTGTGTGATTATGCCTTTTAACCATTGAAATTGAAAAATAAATAATTAGAAATTCAAATACTGAATTTAAACTAGAGAGAATTGAGACAGAAGTGAGAAGAATGAGACAAAGAAATAGAAAGATCACAACACGCAGATTGATAACAGAGTTCGTCCAATGTGGACTACGTCTTCGGGCCCGCTTCTCAATGCTGGGACCGCTTTATTGATATCACCAAGCAAAATTATACTTTCTTACAATACCCACACTCCAAGAACCTGCAATAATCTCTCCACAATCTCTCTCTTTTACAATTTTTGGTGTACAAAAGCACCTTGTAAATTCTCCTCCAAAGAATTATTTCTCCCAAATTCTCTCCAAGAAAACTCTCGTACAAAATTCTCCACTCAATAATTTTTCCATTGTCCCTTTACAAAAATCACCCCTTTATATACACATTTATTTGCTAATATGGCTTTAACCATATTATTTTGCAAATATTGCATATCTCCCGTATACAAGTAAACATTCTAACCATTTCCCCCTTTTACAATAAAAATCACTAATATCCCGTTAGTATAACAAATTAATATTCAAAAATAAATCCACCTTTGGCTTTTATAATTCCAAGCCATACAATTAAAAAACAAACCCCTTTAACTATGGGCCGTTATAATTTTGGACTTGCATTGTAATATTTAAAAATATCTTTTAAAAGCCCCTTAATAATCTCCTTTAAAATAAACCCGTTAAGTATGAGAAAGGTGGTTAAAGGGGTTAATTTGTTGAAATGCAAGTTTACGGGATTTTTTTCCTCTCCTTGTTTTATGGGCAAGGGAAGATGATTTTAAGGGATAAAATCCCACCAAATCCTCCTTGAAATCATAAAAATCTTTTAATTTTTAAACCATACGTATTTTCTTTTAACAATATGGTTTAATCCATATTATTTTTCCACCAAAATATAATAACGGCATTTGTATGTTGTTACAAAACCTAACAAATCCTGTTAACTTTTAACTATATAGATACCATCAATGAAAAGCTCAATTATCTGTGGATTTTAAATTCTGCTACACTAGTTTGGATGCATTGATTTTAAAGAGTTTGGGAAGCTTTGAATAATCCCCTATTGGGATTTCAAGGTTGGATTCATTTCATTACTTTTAATATGGAGTCTAAGTCCGAAACTCGAGCTTCCCAAATTCAAATTCATTGTTTTCGAACAAATTTGGAAGAACTTGTTTTTGAGATTTCATGGATCAGACATAAGTCTTTCTTGGATCATACATAAGTCTTTTCTTAGTTATCAAGTTTGATAGTTGAACAAGTTTGGGTTCAAGTTGATGTTGCAATTTCAAAGGAAGAAAGTTATTTCTTAAAGCTCTAAAGATCTATTTGGACCAACACATCCCATACCATTTCCTTATGCATTTGCTCCTCAACCATTGAAATTTCAACATATTTCTAATATTATTAGTTTTTGGTTTTTTGAAACTTTTTATTCTCATCGATAAACACTTTTGATTGGAGTTATGAACTTGATAGAGAGGGGTTTTTAAACGGCCTAAACCCTTGCGCATGAAATCAATGCAACTACCACTGCCACAAACTACTTGATGCACAACCAGTATTATCTAGCTACCTTCTTGCCACATATATCTTCCAGCACTTGTTGCACATCCAACACCATCTAACTACCTTTTGAATGCATCCTTCCAACACTCCTTGGGCTGCTAAGATATTTCTAAATTTATTTTACTTACCTTGTTGAAAAGCTTTTTTTTTTAATTTTTTCATGCTAAAACTTTCTGATAATTTACATTCATCATTATGATACAAATTGCATCCCAAGATCCTCATTTCTAGATTAGAAATGTTGAGAGACATTTACCAGCTTATCCATGCCATTCAAGATCTCAAAGGAATGATTCCATTATTCAAACCTCACATTTTCACAAGTGTCTTATTATCAATATTTATGACATCTCTTTTAAAAAATTTTTATGAATAGGCACTAATCTATATTAATTATAGAGATTAAAATACATATTCACAAAAAAAGGTGGGTGGTAAGAAGGAACACCCCGAGAGTCACAAGGGCAGTGCCTAGAAAACCAAAAAATTTATCAGTCACATGGGCCTAGCCCAGAAGTCCAAGATTACAAACATTTAAAAGGCCATCAAGTGGCCAAAGCAGTACTAGTAGATCCAGGAGGGTCTTTGTCATTCAATTTTTCCCCCATACATCAACGGGGTCTGGAGTGACATCAGGAGGAGGACCCCAGCCATCATCGACATCTTTATCTTTATCTTCTTTATCCTCACGTCAGGGCAATATTGCAAGCGCCAAACGAGGAAAGCATTTACCAGAATATTGCCAACGAGAGCCAGTAGCAGGAGTATCATTAGAGGGCCACCCGAAACCGCCACTGCTACTCCCCGCCGCTCCTCCAAAGAGCCACCCCTAGCCAGCCTGTGGAGGAGGAGAACGAGTCCGGCGAGGAGGGCAGGAACCACGCTGAAGAGGAGGCTAAAAGTGGGGGCAAGCAGAGCCACTCCGTTGTTGGCCCGAGAGGGCGACTGGCCACGAGAGGAAGTGGGTGAAGCAGGCACCCGAGCCACAGTACATGAGGCATTGCCCCAATGGTCCAAAAGCACCCAAAGGTGAGCCACCTCAAGTGCAACCTTGTTGGCTTGAACTTGAATCTACAAGAACACATTAGATCAAATAATAGCTTTAGAATATAAAGAAACATTTTTATCCATTTGTGTGTTAGCAAATATGCAATTATTTCTATCTTTCTAGATATTGAAGAGGATTTCCACCTTGAAAGTATGCCAAAGCTAGGTATATTTAGCAGGAAGTCTAGGCGAATCTCCCAACAAAACCATATGCTAAGAGAAAGGCTTCAGTCTGAAAGGCCAAAAGAAGTCATTAATCTAATTCCAAAACTGTTGAGCTTTGGTACAAAACTAGAAGAGATGCCTAAAAGACTCAGCTTGCCCACAAAAAGGGCACAGAGGGTCCTAGACCCCCAAATATCTTTTAATTTTTATGCATGCATTTTTTAAGAACTTTTTCAATAGAATGTAGGTTTCGGATTTTTTAACTTTTTGCAAGGCTAATATAAATTTTTGGCATTTTTTATTAAATATATATAGTTTTAATTTTAATAGAATCAATGTATAGGTTTTTTTTTGTATGCATTTTTATTCATTATAGTATATGAATAATATCAAAATTACAATTAGGATTTCAATTCATATAATTTTTCAACAAACTGATCTCATAGGGTCTCAAGATATGGATAATATGTATGATCTTATAGGGTCTTTAGAAATGAACATTATATATAATCTATATCTATATACATTATTGATCAATTTTTTGCATCTATATTTAGCAAGGATCTGTTTAAGCTTTATCTTCCTTTGTATTTACTATTGTTGTGCTATATTTCCCTATACTTCACGCTTTCACAATAATCGTCCATATTGTTCCACCTAATCAATGGATCTATCTCAATAAGTTTTCATTTGACCTTTACAACTATTGTAAATTTTTCTGCTTGGTTTACATGAAATCTTGGACCTCCCTTGAGTCCAAGGTCTTTCTAGATTGTTCCTTTTGTGTAATTTTTTATTTTATTTCACTTGGAAATCCATCTAGGTCTTCACGAATGGAATGTTGTCCTCTTTGTTGAAAGACCAATGTCTTGCATACTTTATTTCTTCCTTGTTTACCTCCATTTTTCCGATAACATTTTGCCGGGCGCTTTGGGCCTCCGTTAAGCAATTTGTTGCGAACATTTGCGGGCCGGTGCTGGCCGACTGCGTGAGATTTTCCTCTGTACGCGTAGGCGCAGAAATAGACGCCGGCAAACACGCCCGTTTGCCCATCTGTCGCGGCTTCAAAGGTAGCTTTGTAGAAACCGAGAAGAAACGTACAACCAACAGCTTGCGGACGATTAGAAACGGCGAAAACTGGCAAAATGCTTCTCTGTATGCTCACTATCTCTTTGAACCGGTCAATCGGTCATTTCGGGGGTTAACTTGATCCCAATCCTCAACCTTTCAACCACTATCTTGCTCAGAGGCCCATTTGGCCAAGCAGTCAGCAGCGCGATTCCACTCCCTTGGGATGTGAACAAAGGATGCCTCCTCCATCCGAGAACTAACTTGAAGAATCCGTTGAACCACCGAAGCCAACTCCCAATTTATATCAGATATCTTTCGCTCATTCAAGAGATTAATCAAAATCTGTGAATCAGCTTCACATATAACCTTTCTCCATCCCAAAGCAAGGGCCCTCTCCATAGCATGAAGAATTGCTAGACCCTCCATGAAGTTAACAGTCTTCACCCCCTCATGTATAGAGAATAGAAAAATCACCGAACCAGCTGAGTCCCTGCCAACCCCACCAATTCCAGCAGGCCCAGGATTTCCCCTAGAAGAACCATTAGTATTGATCTTTAAAAATCCATTGGGAGGAGGTAACCACCTTCCAACCCGTTGGACCCTCTTTTTCCCATGCCTACAGTTCCTAGAACTGACAAAAGATGAATGAATTTCTTGAAGACCTAGTCTGGCCACCAACTCAGCATCACCTCTCTCCAAGGGGAAAACCACATCACATTTAGCTAAAATAGACTCCTGCACCATTCCAAGCATACGCATCCAAACTTGCCGACCCACCAACTTCTGATCACGAAAAATTCTGCGGTTCCGCTCCAACCAAATCTGCCAAAGCAAAAAGGTAGGGCCCACAAACCAAACTTCCTGCAAAAAGGAAGCCATAGAAGGAGGTCTTCCCATACTATCCCAAAATTCAACCAAAGAGCACGCATGAATACAGGGAAGCTTCCACACCTCCCACCACCAATGCCAAAGTTGCACAACAAAGGGGCACCGAAAGAACAAATGTGAAGAATCCTCTTCCGCTCCCCCAGACAAAACACAAATTGAAGGTCCTTGAAATCCCCGTTTACGAATGTTATCCCAGGTCAAGCACCTATTCCAAGCCAAATTCCAAACAAAGCAGTTGCATTTAGGCCACGAGAGTTTATTCCACACCCTTTTCCACCAATGAACCTCAGCCCCAGTTAGCTTCTGAGCCAATAACACCTGATAACCAGAAGCAACAGAGTAAACCCCCTTAGGATTATGGGTCCAAGCAAGAATATCTTCTTCCAGAAGAGAACTACAACTCCTACTATGAAGAATCTTGTGAAGCTCAACACTTTCTTCCGCAAGTCCCAAATCTAGCCACTCTGCGGGATCCTTCCAATGAGCTACCTCCAACTGACCAAAAGAAGCAACAGACTTGAAGTCACTCACCCTAGCCCAGCCAGCCTCGAGAAATCTTTGGCACAAAGGAAGTAGGTTGGGGAACTGAGAAGTAAGTGGAGGGAATCCATCCCAAGAATCTGACCAGAAGAGAGCTTCAGTTCCTCGTCTACAGATCCAAAATAAACCTTCCTTAATAAGCTTTGCACCCTTCTGAAGAGTATTCCAAATCACTGATCCTTTCCCCTCAAGAGGGTAACGAGGAAGATCCTGCCGTGGAATCCCCGGGAAATACTTATGAGATAATATCCTAGCCCATGGCTAATCCTATTCCACACACCATCTCCAAAATGGCTTAGCAGCCACAACCACTCCAGATAACGCAGACTGTCGAAGACCAAGACCACCAAATTGCTTTGGGCTGCACACAACATCCCACTTAACCAGGCTCCACTTGGAAGAAGCCAAACTTCCTGCCCATAAGAACTGCCTTTCAAGAGAATCCAACTCCCTCAGAAAACCCATCGGAGCCACCTGAAGCATACATCTGTAGGTAGGGAGAGCCTGCACCACCGACTTGAGAAGTTGAACCCGCCCCGCAAAGGACAACCATCTGTGGGTCCAATGATTAACTTTTGCACGGAGCTTATCAATAATATTCTGCCAAGAACCCTTGGGAAGATGGCGAACAGAAATTGGGAAACCCAGATAAGTCAAAGGGAGAACCCCTATCTGAAACCTTAAGATATTAGCAATTCTTCTCTGTATGGGGCTCGGCGTGTTGAAGAAGAATATGGAAGACTTCTCCTCATTAATCAATTGTCCTGAAGCAACAAGATATATGTCCAACACCTGCCTCAAGTTAGTAGCTTCCCTAACAGTAGCCATCCCCATCAGGGCAGTATCATCCACAAACTGCAAATGAGATTGCGGAGGCAAGTCTCCACCCCATCGCCAACCTTGAATGATGCCAAGCTCCACCCTTCTTTTCAACAAACGACCAAGGCCTTCCACAAGAAGTAGAAAAAGATACGGAGAAAGAGGATCCCCTTGGTGCAAACCCCTAGAGGCACCAAAAAGTTCAGAATGATCTCCATTTATCAAAACTGAGAAGGAAACAGATGTGACACGGCTCATGACCCATTGGATCCACTCTTCACCAAAACCAAAAGCAACAAGGATCTTCTGCAAAAAAGACCATCTAACCCTGTCATAAGCCTTAGCCATATCCAGCTTAATGAACATAGCCTTCTCATGGGAGTTGTCCATGGAGTGGATGGTCTCTGTAGCAATGACAACCCCATCAAGAATCTGTCGACCTGCCACAAATCCACTCTGTTCCTCCGAAATCAACACTTTAAGCCACTTCTTCAGTCTCTCAGCCAATAACTTTGAGATGATTTTATAAGCCACCTTGCAAAGAGAGATAGGCCGGAACTGAGATAACCTATCAGCCCCTTCACACTTGGGTATGAGAGCAAGGAAGGTGGAGTTCAGAGCACGAAGCATCTGTTTATTCCTTTGGGACTCAAGGACAACAGCCAGAAGATCCAACTTTATGATATCCTAGAATTCCTGAAAAAATTCAATTGGGAAACCATCGGGACCAGGAGCTTTACCCTTCTTCATCTGAAACACAATCCCCTCTAGCTCATCAAGAGAGATATCTTTCATCAAATACTCATTCGCCTCCCTGGAGACCAACTGAGGAATACAAGAAAGAACCTGTGCTTCCTCAACAGAGCCCCCTTGTGAATCCTCCCTAAATAAAGTAGCAAAATACTAAGATGCCTCAGCAGAGATTTCTTGAAATGAGGCAAGACGTTCACCCCTATCATTCACCAGAAAAGGAATGGAATTACCATGCCTCCTATCCTTCACAGAATTGAAGAAGAAGGCGGTGTTTTTATCACCTTCCTGTACCCATTCAACCCGGGCCTTTTGCTTCCAATAGATTTCTTCCCGCAATTCAAATTCCTCAACCACTTTCAAAGTCTTAGCCTCCTCCCTTAGAAGATCCTCAGAGGCCCCATTCTCACGAATCAACCGCGTAATATTATTCAACTCCTCCTGTGCGACAACCTTAGCATGAAAGATATTACCAAAACATCGCCAATTCCACCTTTTAAGCTGATATTTGACAAACTGAAGAAGCTTGGAGAATGTGTACATTGCCGTACCAAAAGTTGGTCTACCAATCCGCCACCACTCAGCCACATAATCATGAAGAGTGG
>VDFB02286733.1:0-60000 GCA_007258455.2 Sequoia sempervirens
TATCATGTAGTCACTTCAAATCACTGTTGTGAAGTGAAATGTTAAGATGCATCTCATGATTAGCAACATGTAATGGTTCCTAGTGTAAGATGATGCAAGAGGTTGATAGGTGGAATTATCCTATTAGCACACTAATATTTTGTAGGTCTATGTTTTCATCTTGTAGTATAGTAGGGAACAGTGCAATTTTTTTGGCAATTAATCCAATGGTGATCAACATGGCTCCTCTCATCATGAGTATGAATGTTGAAGTTGTAAAAAGAGAAATGACATGTGATGATCATTAAAGAAATGATCGGTGATGGAGATTTAAAGGAAGGCTCATCCCAAGATGATGTTTTAAAAAGTGTTAAGATGAAATGAGAAGTGATGGATCATGGCACAAAGATAATATATTGACGACCTAGATTTAAATATGAAGAAATACAACGGTCAGGTCTGAAATCATTCTACTCGAAGTTAATTGAGTCAACTACACTAAAAACCAATATGATTACAGACTTTATTCAAAAATTGGTGACATAGATCATGATGGTTATTGAGGTCAAAATTAGATTGAATAAATAAAGAATAAATTAAATGTATATCCGATTATAGGGTTTGATAGAGAGACAATGTGGGAAATTTGTCTATAACAAAATTAAATGTTATGCAGCACAATGCAGAAGTATGGAAATGAAGAAGATATCCTATAAGCCTAATAGAATATCTACACATGGTAGAGAAGCTCGAGGAAATCACTGATGGTATGTAACAACACAAAACAAATGATAAAAAAGAGGTGTGTTGTAAAGCTGAAATTGTGTGAGTGTTGAAGTAGAGTAAGTGTACATTGTGCATAGTGTAATATGATCTCTTTAAGGTAGAAAAATAATGCACTAAAGAAAAAGGAGAAGTGTAGAGGAAAAAAAGAGGGAGTGGAGAGTAGAGAAGAAAGTTACTGTGATAAGAAGCAAAAATTTGAGCAGTTGTAGAGTAAGCTATAACATAGAATAGTGTTCTTCAGAAAAAATTGTAATCACTCGTATTGTAAATCTAATTGGTGGGTGCCATTAGATATTTGGATACATAATGAGAGTAGGTAGTGGGTGATTCCTTGGATTAGGTGCTCCTAAATTAGGGGATTGGTGTCTCCTTAGGGTTGTTTCCCTTAAACATTGTAACTAAACTTTGGATTATGAGGTTGGATTAGGATAGTTGCTTCTAGAAGCATTTTCTCACCATGGTTTTTCCCATGATTGTTTTTCCACGTATATCTTGTGTTTCTTGGTTGTTTCATTGTTTAAATTTATGTATATCATGTTTTAATCTTCACTTAAGTATTCTAAGAAGTTAGTCTACTCGAAAAGGGTTAAGAGTTAAAAATTTAAATATCTACTAATTCACCATCCCTCTTAGTAAATTGTTGTGTTCCAAAATCCTTTCTTTCTCAAGATTTGATCTTAGATTTGCAACTTCTTGTTCAAGCCCTATACATTCAATCGATTTTATTTTCACCATTACATTCAAACATTCCTCAACTCTTTTATTTTCTTCAACTTACACTTTTAGACAAATGATGCTTTTATTTGCTTGCTTCAATTTCCCACTAACTTCCTTGTGAATTTATTGAACTTATTTATTTTTTCTCTAAATTTTTTGATGCATTCATTTGTTTCTTTAAAATTTTCCTTTAGATCTCTGTTTTTACCTCTAGTCATCTCAAGATCTTCAAGAGAAACTTTGAGTTCTCCATTTTTATCAATCATGCAATATTATTATATGATTCCTACTGTAAGAATCTCTTCTAGAGTGGGAATTTTTCTATCAACCATGTATTCAACCTCCAAGACCTTCCCAAAGTGGTTAAGCTTCTTCCAAAGAACCAGACTCTAATAAAAATTGTTGAACACCCAAAATTCTAAGAGGGGGGAGGGGTGAATTAGTATTCCTTTGAACAATTCAAAATTAAATATCCAATCACCAATACATATTCAAATTTAGTAAAGAAAGAAAGCATGAGACATTAAAAAATAACAAAACACATGAACACCAAGATTTTTATGTGGAAAACCCAAAATGGGAAAAACCACGGTGAGGATTAACACAAAATGTATTATAACTAGTTATAGTATATTTACACAAGTGCTCATTGTAGGTGGAATCATTGTCCAAGTGGAATCAATACCTACAAAGAAAATAATAGAAGACAGATTATGGCTTACAACCCATTTTGAACTATTATAATTGTGTCTATATTATGCATGAATTATAGTTCTAATGAAGCTCAATAAAGTGACTTTGCACATGTCATCTAATTTAGATCTAACACTGTTACTTTCTCTACATTCACATCACTTTATTTTTTAGCTTAGCATTCATAAATTAAATTCACACAATTCTGATAATATTCACATTATATAAATTCATAACCTTTTCATGTTATATCAAATCATTGAAAATGATCTAACCTTTATATATGCATCAAATATAACATTAACTAGGTCAGAATCATTAGATGTAGTACTCAAAATATGGCTTGTCATCTCCAAAAATTTCATGCATATATTGTGCCACAATTCAAATCTCAAAATAACCTAAAATATATTGGTCTGTGGACTTATATTAGATCTCACATAAGATTCCAACACTAATTTAACCTTTGCATACCTTCAAACTTATTAGGTTGACATAGTATAAGACCTAATAACAAAATCCTTCAAATTTTTATCCATACACAAACATCTTGGCCTCAAAATTCAATGTCAATTGGAATCCATACACTACTACCATATGTCAACTTATCCTCAGAGGTGAAAAGACAAAAACTTATTTGCAGAGAAGTGTAGACTCTCCCACACTAATGCACTGTATAGAGAATAACTGTAATTTTCTAGATTTTTTTTTAATCATATCTTTCAATCCAATAGCCAACGAATGATGAAAAATTAAAATTAAATACATCTAACATCTAAAAAAATAAGCTTAGAAGTGCAGAGTGAAACCTTCATTTGTGGAATGGCATGGACCAAAAAATTGATGCTCTATTACCCTGAATTAGCATAATTGACACTTAGTAAAATTCTAACACAAGTTACTTTTTTGGATCAAACCATCTAGTAAAAATGTGTTCCACAATACCTCAAAAACCTGTTAGAACTAATCAAAATGGTCTGCAACAAAGATCTTTACATAAGGTACAATGTTGACATCAATGACAACACTGTAACACATCATTATATACCTTTTCTTGTTCCTCATTCTCATGTTTCCAACAACAACATCAATGACATTCTTCCAATAAAGTTCACCACTATTAGTGTAGTAATGGAAAATGTAACCTTTTCATTGCTTCATCAGATAATTGACTTTAAAGCTGAATTAATGGTGTCTTGGAGTGGTGTTGTAATGTGTTGTGTGAATTCACACTATTCTAGGACCTTTATTTAACTAAAAAATTCCTTAATTGGTCCTTTGCAAAGGTGTTGTAAAGTGTTGTAACACACTTTCACACTTTTCTAGGACTTATTTGCTTAATTAAGCCTAATGGGCCCCTTTCTAAATAAAATATACATAGTGTATACCTTGTTTAAGTGTTTTAAAGTGTTTTAAGGTAATTTCACACATAGTCAGTCTTAATTAATTATGGTTAATTGGATTTATTAACCCTCTTTCAATTCAAATTTAGGCCATGGAGGATCTTTCCTAAAAATCATAAATTAAATATAAAATTATTTCATTGGGAAAAATTTGGTCTTGGTAATTTCAGCCAAGACCCATTCACCCTTAATGGTGAATGGGTCCTCCCTTAATAGGAAACCCTCTTTCCAATTGGTCTGGAATGATTTTTTGGCTTTCTTTTAGCTCCCCGAATCTTGGTCCTAGAAACTTAGCCAAGACCCATTCACCTTTGGTGATGAATGGGTCATGCCTTAATGAGACCTTAACTTTTGAATTTCATTCTGGTGGGAATTTAATTATCTTTCTTCCCAAATCTAGTGTTGGCCTTAATTCTTTGAATTTTGGGGTTAATCTCCTAATTTAGTATAAATAAGGGGTTAATTCACATTGTTTCTCCTAGAAATTTTATGAAGAATCCTAATACTTTCAAGCATTCAAGCATTCAAGTAATCAAGCATTCTTGGGAATTTCAAGGCAGATTTCAAGTGTTTATTGCAGTAATTCAAGATCATATCATCATTTCAAGGGTTTGATGCATGCATTCATGTTGTTGAGCAAAGATTATGAGTGTAGCATTGAGGATCCATTTACAAGCTTTGTCTTTCATACTATATCTACATTCTTCATGTCCACTACATGATAGTTTGTAGATTTGCTTCAAAAGAAAAAATCCAAGGTGATATCAATTACATTATTTCACATTCATGCTTCAATTCATTCATTTCATCACTTGGTTTAATTACCTACATGGGGTTGAGTGAGGAAAACCCCCATTCACTAAAATATCAAAAAAAAATCTGCCCTTAAGTGTGTGTTTGTAGATTTTATAGGTTGAAGATCAAGTTGAGCAAGATTGTCAAAGTTGCAAAGTCGCAAAAGTTTTCATTCAAAGTGTAAGAACACAAAAAGAGATCTACATAATTAATTATAGGCTTCCAGAATTTGATAACTGATATTTCAAGAGTGCAGAAATCAAGGTACAAGATCCTGAAATCAGTGTTTCAAAACCCTAACATCACCCATTTTCCACTAAAGGCGAATGAGTCTTCCATAGCTCTAAAAAAACTTTTTGGCTAGGTACATAGATTTTTATGCTCTAAAAATATCCCATATAGTTGCTATAACAGTTAGGTTTCATTTACGGTTGTTATTAGCATCATATTTTACACAATTTGAAGTGATTTGGGCTTTGAAAAATTAGTGTTCACCATCCTTTTGTTCACTCATTTGGGCGGATCCTATTTTTCACCATTTCATTTTTGAACCTAACTAATTCAATATTGCACTTTTATGATTTTTGGAGTCTCTCATTGCATTTTAAGTTAAAATATTACATTCATTGCATTTATATTACATTGAATTAGGGTTTCTTCTTTTGCATTTAAATCTTGCATATCATATAGGGTTTAGATTTGTATTGTTTTTCACTTCTAAAATTTGAAAATTATAAAAAAAAAGTAGTCATCTTGCATATCATTTAGATTTGATTTGAAAAAATGCATTTTAAAATCAAAACAAAATTGCATTTCAAACTAGGTCTTACATTTCATCTTTCTATTGCATTTTTGCATTGAATTTTTGGAAAATCTAAAGCTACATTTCAATGTCTACAACCTTGAACTGAAAGATATATCTAAGAACATGCAATTCATCAAAAAAATGTTTAAAAAGACCTTATTAGGACCCATTCGCCTTTACTAGTGACTAATTTCTTGATCAAGTCTAATTTGTACCTTTTAGCATCTGAAAAGGCATTAAATTTGACTTTGAAATCCACAAAAAGATACTAGAAACACCTAAGTAGGACCCATTCACCCTTACTGGTGAATGAGTCCTAGTTAGCTACAAATCTACAATTTTAGGACATTAACATTTCATATTTTAGCTTCTATTTGGAGCTATTATCTTGTTGTTTCAGTTTTCTAATTTTTTGTTTCATCAAATTCATTGCATCTAGCTTAATTTTCTTCATTTAGTGCATTTCCAAAAATCCAAATTATATTTACAACATTTCATTTTCAATTTATTGCATTGTTTAGAGTATGAAAATTGCATTTTATTAAAGGTCGTTACATTGCATGTCAAAAATGTTAGTATCCATCTTTTCCAAGTTATCAAAGAAATATTTCAGTAAGCATGTTATTCATTCATTCAATACATTTCCTAGTTATGAGAGTCTTTGAGTGAAAGAAAGTGAAAATGTTGACGCTTACCTTAAATCTACCCCCCCCCTCTTATCTTTCCTACTTGTCAGAATAATGTGATAGAAGAAGATGAAAACATGGAAATTCATGATGATCATAGTTATTCTTCTCTTGATACCTCTCCTTTAAGTGATGAAGGTATCTTGGCAAAAGAAGATACAATCATTGAGAATCTTGAAGATCTTGTTTTTCCTTCTCCTCCTCCACTTTGGGAAGATATTATGACACAAGAAAATGAGATCATTGAAAATAATTTACCTAGTCTACATTCATATCCCAACACCACCCCTACTTGTGAGAATGATTTACTGAAATTAGATACAATCACGAATGATCATGAAAATCACATTTATGAAGAAAATATGTTGGTGTTAAGAGATCCAATGACTAAGACCTATTCCAATAAGACCTCTCCCACTTGGAAAGACATTATAGTACATGGGAATCTCATTGTAGATAACCATGACAATAAAATTTACCCTTCTCCTAATATATCTTCTACATATGAAGAACATAGTTTGGTGTTAGAAGAAACACTCATTGATAGTCATGATAATATTGTTTATCCATTTCCTAATGCCACTACCATTTGGAAAGATCAATTTGAAAAATAAAAATCCAATCATTAGTAAGCATGAAAATCATATTGATCCTTCTCTTGATGCCTCCCCTATTCGTGATAAAGCTACTTTACAAAATCTAACCATGAAATGTAATGAACATCTTAAAATCTCCCCTACTAGGGTATATATTATGGCACAAGAGAATGAGATGCTAGAGAAACAAGATGAAATCATGTTAAATCATAACAAGCAAATTTGGCCTTCTCCTAATATCTCTCCTATTTATGATGAAGATACTTTTGTGTTAGAAGATCCAATTGTTGAACAAGAGAATTCCATATTTGATAAGAAAGAAAATCAAACCATTGATCACTCCCTTACCTATGATGAAGTTATTTTAGAACCAAATATTTAATGTCATGAACATCTAGTTTTTTGCTCTCCTAAAAACTCTCTTACTAGGGAAAATATCACGATGCAAGGAAATGATAGCATTGACACATGTATTTCAAACAATAGTGATGTGACTTCCTTATATGAAGATGAAGTGACATTAGAATCCCCTTTTCTAAGAGATAATTAAAATATGGACAATTGCATTGAGGTTATGAACACTATAAATCCTTTGAGTCCTCTAATTATTGAACCACCTAAGCCTCAACTTATCATTTATCAACATAAGCTTATCTTACAACCATCTAAAAGGAAACTAGATGATGATAATGTTTCATAGCAACCAAGTTACAATGAAATTTCTCACATATATAACAAAGTGTATACAATCAATACTGATCATGAACCCCAAAGTTGTAAACAACTTGGGTATAGTGGAAAAGGATGTAGTGCTAGAGAACAAGGTATTCGTGTTCCTATAGAGCCTAACATGCAAGAAATGACTCATGGTCTTGGTTATTGTCCTTTGATATAAATCAAACCATAAAAAAAACCTTCACTTAACATCAAGATTCTTATAAAATATTCTTCCAATCCAACATTAACTTTGGTGCATCCTGAACTATTAGATTCTACATGTGTGAATATCTCATTAGATAGGCATCAAGTCAACACTTTTCATACTCATCATCATCAATAACATTATTTGTTGCTCCTTTCCATGCAATAGTTGTAGGATCATAGCATACTCACTATTGTGCATTTTAAATTCATTGCAAATCATTTCATAATTGCAATGAGTAGCATACCATCATCCATCCTCTGCCAATCCTTCTCTAGTACTTTGTGGGGGAATGCATTTGATAGAATTTCCCTAGTAATGCACTTGTCATTGTCTCCTTTGGCTAGTTTCCTTCCATCCGTTTATATCAACCAAGATTGGGGAGAAAAATATTTTCTTTAGGTTGACTCACGTATGCCTCACTATTCTTTTTCTTTTTTTCACTTTTTCTTTCTATGATTCCATGTATGTAATGTGATCCCTTGTAACATGATGTTTGATGTTTCTCTCTCTTTTGTGCATTATTCTTTGTTTCATAATAATTTTTCATTTTTTTTTTCTTTCCTTTTGGGGATGAGGCAAGTCATCAAGACATTTGAGTCTCTTCCATGTCAACCCAAAAAAAAAATTCTTTATATTTTTCATTTTGTCTTATGTTTTCCTTTTGGGGATAATACAAGGCATCGAGAAATTCATGTCTCTTCCATGTTGACCCAAAATATTTTATTTTATATTTTTCATTTGTCTTGTGTTTTTCTTTTGGGGATGATGCAAGGCATTGAAACATTCATGTTTCTTAAATGTTGACTCGAAAGGTTTTTCTTTTTTTTTAACTTTGTGTCATTCTTCTAGTTCTATGAGTATTTGGGGAATGATGACAATTCCATGTTCTATGAAAACATTGTAGAACAAACATACTGACCCCAAATCCATAGATCCCATGTGTTTTTTGGGGGAAACCTTTCCTCTGTATTTCATGATGTAGCTTGCTTCAAAAACATATGACTTGGCATAGTGTTTTCCAAGGAAAGCTCGCATGTCTTAGGAAAAAAAATTGGATAATTTAAATTAATTGCTCACAGTGATGGTGTCGCAACCACTTTAAAGTGGGGGCATACAACAATGACATCTTTTGGAAAATTTCATGGCATTATTTTCCTTTCTTCTTGTGATGTGTCCTCTTCTTGGTTGTGTGAATGGGTTTTATGTTGTCCAAGAGTGAATGGTATACTAACATGGCATGATGCGAATGAGGCATCCCATGGGTAGCAATTTGACACTTTGATTTGTCCTCTCTTGGAGACATTAGACACAATGATCCCTAAGAGGAAGACCATTACACAAATAAAGAAAAATCCCCTTAAATTTTTTTTTACATGTCATTCAAAAGCATTTACAAAATCATTTTCATTGTAGTGCCTTACTAAAGTTATTAAGAGGATAACTTTGGTACAATAAGTATGATGGGAAGTCAATACACTGGCATGAATTTATCATTATAGTGTGCGAAGCTGACACACTGGCATGGATTTTTCATTAAACCACTTCATTGGGACAACTCACCTAGTAGAAATATTGAGGTTTCACTAACCCAGAGTGAGCAACATTTTTTATGGACAAACAACCATCACTTGATATTGCATTGAATTGGTTGTGCTTGATCCTTTGTTTTTATTTATTCTTCTTGGCCTCTGATAGGGTATGATCATGTATCTTTGTTATTATTTCATACTTAAGTGTCTTAAATTTCTACTTTAGTGTGATTTTGACATGGGCTCATCATCTCATTAAAGTGGGGGAAAATTTAGTAATGGAAAAAGTAGCCTTTTCCTTGCTTGATATGATAATTGACATTAAAGCTAAATTAATGGTGTCTTGGAGTGGTGTTGAAATGTGTTGCACATGCATTCACACTATGTTAGGACCTTTATTTAACTAAAACATGCCTAAATTGGTCCATTGCAAAGGTGTTGTAAAGTGTTGTAACACACTTTCACACTTTTCTAGGAATTATTTGCTTAATTATCCCTAATGGTCCCCCTTCTAAATAAAATATAAATAGTGTATACCTTGTTTAAGTGTTGTAAAGTGTTTTAAGGTACTTTCACACTTAGCTAGGTGGTCTTAATTAATTGTGGTTAATTGGAGTTATTAACACTCTTTTGATTCAAATTTAGGCCTTAATTTTGACACCTCCCAAGGATCTTTCTCGACAATCATAAATTAAATATCAAATTATTTCATTGGGAAAAAAATGGTCTTGGTAAGCTCAGCAAAGACCCATTCACCCTTAATGGAAAATGGGTCCTCCCTTAACATGACCCCCTTTTTCCAAGTGATCTAGAATGGGGGTTGGCCTTCTTTCAGCTCCCCGAATATTGGTCCTGGAAACTTAGCTAGGACCCATTCGCCTTTGGTGGTGAATGAGTCCTCCCTTAATGAGACCTTAATTTTTGAAATTTATTCTCATGGGAATTTAGTTATTTTCTTTCTTTTTTTAATCAAGGGGTAAACGCTTTTGACCATAGCTATGAATCAGATAAAACCATTCAACAATGCCACCCCAACAGGGTTTGAAACTTGGTGGCAAGAACAACAATGTCACCTATAAACCATCACACCATGCCAATACCGGCAAGGGAATTTAATTATCTTTCTTCCTAGATCTGATCTTGGTCTTAATTCTTTGAATTTCAAGGCTAATCTCCTAATTTTGTATAAATAAGGGGTTAATTCACATTATTTCTCCTAGCAAGTTTATGAAGCATCCTAATACTTTCAAGAATTCAAGCATTCAAGTAATCAAGCATTCTAGGGAATTTCAAGGCATATTTCAAGTGTTTATTGTAGAAATTCAAGATCATATCATCATTTCAATGGTTTGATGCATGCATTCATTTTGTTGAGAAAAGATTGTGAGTGTAGCATTGAGGATCCATTTACAAGCTTCATGTTTCATCTTAGATCGACAATTTTTGTGGACACTACATGATAGTTTGTAGATTTGCTTCAAAAGACAAAATCCAAGGTGATATCAATTACAATATTTCACATTAATGTTTCATTTCATTGATTTCATCACTTGGTTTAATTACGTAGAATTTTTTTGACTGAGGAAAACCCTTATTCACTAACAAATCAAAAAAATTTCTTCCTTTGAGTGTGTGTTTACAAATTTTGCATGTTGAAGATCAAGTTGAGAAAGATTTGGAGCAAGATTGTCAAAGTTGCAAAAGTTGTCATTCAAAGTGAAAGAACACAGAATGAGCTCTATAAAATTAACTACATGCTTCAAGAACATGATAAATCATATTTCAAGAGTGTAGAAATCAAGGTACAAGATCCTAAAATTAGTTTTCCAAAACCCATACAGGACCCATTCACCACTAAAGGAAAATGAGTCTAGCATAGCTCAAAAACAACAACATTTTGGCTAGGTATACAAATTTTTATGCTCTAAAAACATCCCTCGAGTTGCTATAACAATTAGGATGCATTTTTGGTAGTTATTAGCCTCATATTTTATACAATTTGAAGTGATTAGGGCTTTGAAAAACCGGTGATCCATCCTCTTGTTCACTTATTTGGGTGGATCCTATTTTTTCATGATTTCAATTAGTTTAGGGAGGAAGTTCCCTACTTAGTAAATGCTTTAGAAACCTAATAAAAAAGTTAAAGATAATCATCCCAAGATTTTATAACAAGAAGAAATATTAGTAATACACCCAGAAAAATAACATTCCCACTAAATCCAAGGATCATGAAGAAGAAACAAGAACTATTTGCTAGAGCTTAAAAAAGCACAAACAAAAAAGATAGAGTGAGAAAGAATGAGAGAAAAATATTAAATTTAATGCAAGAAAATAACCACTTATGTAGAGTAGATGGGAGGTTAGAGTGATTCCACATCCAAATAATTATATTTTTAGAGGTTCCTTTATAGTCTTTCCACAATAACCAACACTATTTTTTTTTTTGACAAAATTCTAGTTGCCTATATATTATATTAATAATCACCAACAATAAAATTTTAATGAGGTTGATGGATAAAATTTTTAACAATTCCAATCTACCAAAGGGCCATATTTTTGGAGATTCCATTACAATGATGTTGAGATTACCAAGTTTGAAAGTCTGAAAAAAATCCTTCATATAAATATGTAATGAAAATAGATAAAGTATAAAATTAAATAAGTTTATCTAAAAGAAATCAAACAAACAGATAAAAAGGAAATGAAAAGAGGGGTTTTATATTTTACCAAAGAAAAATTGGGAATTTATGTGTAAAACATAACACCACTATTAGAATATACCGCACTGAAAAATTAGTCACTACCTAATATCTCCTCAAAATTCATCACACTGTCTCTTATTATTCTCACTTTCTCTATTTGGATATTCTTCTTGACTTATTTTCATGGGGTTTACTCCTAGTATATGGGGTTAACCTCTTCAAGGTATCATTTCATTTTAGGAGATACAACATTTTGTAATTTTTCATTAGTTAATGAATTTTGTTTAATAGCTTAGGTTCATCTCATCCATTTTTAATTCTTTCAATTATAAAAAGGATAACATTTTTTACATTTCTCCTATATTCTCTTTTCCTACAAATATTTTTCTTTCATAAAATTATAAGTTTTTGATAATCTTCTCTTTCTATAAGAAAACACTATTAATCATTACATTATCAATATTCCTTGCCCAAATTTTGGGGTCATAATTTTGAAACTGGGTTAATAAAGCCTTGTAATTTTCATTAATTTTTAGCCTAATATTTCATAGATCTAATTTACAATTTATATTTATATAAAAATTAATTAATTAATGGAGCACCACTATTTCTACACTTTGGTTGAGAACTATTTATTCTACATTTTGGTTGAGAACTATTTATTCTAAGCCATTTCTCTATTGAATCCTTGCATTTGTCATAATTTGATATTTAATCTTTTCATGTGGAACTTATTTCTCAAATATTTTATTATTATTGTGTGGAACAATATGTATGTATCTCTCTACTAATATATTTGTATAACTTATTCTTATAGCTTTGAACATTTTTAGTGTTTCCAATAAACACCATTATATCATGTTTTATAGAGATTTTTGTAGCCTCCTTTATTCCCTTACCATATATTTCATGCCTCTCTTGGATTAATTTCAACCTTAATTCTTAGATTCCATGTTCATTTTATAAGCCATTTCAATTTACTTAAGAAAATTATATGAATCTTCTAGTCTCCTTTTTCTTGAGTTTTTTTAATCTAGAATTTCATTAATTATTTTATTAATCCTAGGTGGTTTCATCATACTATCTTTAGCAATCACTTATTTTTAGGATCATTTTTCTAGAGCCCCATATTCCATTTATCACCTCCTACACACCTAACTCATCTCATAGGATATGATTTAGTGTTTATAATTATTACAATTATTATACTACAATAATTATCATTAATATTCGTTTCCTTTGTAGTAATATTTATAAAGAAAAAAATACTCCCCCTTATTTTTTTATTTTCTCTTTTTATACAATAAATTTTGGTGTCCTCACAAGGAAATAAAATGTTTACAATAAAATAGAGTGTTTGGTTAATATATTTCAAGGAAATTAATCTTGGGATGATAAAATAAGAAGGAATTCACAATAACATGCTTAATTAAAACTAATAAAAATTAAAATAAATGTGTATTCATTATTTTCACACATCTCTCTCACACACACATATATGTTCTCATCATATATTCTTTATATATGTATTTTCTTTTTTAGGTTGTCTACTTGTATATGTCTCTCATATGCATATCTCTTATCCATGTATTTATTCTTTCCTCTATAAATTTCTCTCATTTATATAGCCTCCTTATGACTCATGGTATTTTTTCCTTATATTATTTCATAAAAACTCTTAAATATTCTCTTCCCATGAATTTACCTTTTATTTTGTAATATTTGTCATTGTTATAGCCCATTTATGCATATTAAAGAATGTTTAAGGATAAGTAATAGATAGATGACCCAAATGTTGGTTAAAATGAGATGTAAATAGATTTTTTTGGTGTTTCACAACCTTTACTATCCCTCTATTAAGCTTATAATATTGATATGTTGTACCATGAGCTCCTTAGTGTAGTATGTGGTTCCAAACAAACTTTGCAGTACCTAACTCTTTATTAATACTAAACCCTCTAGAGCATAGGACAATTTCAAATAAATTAGTATTATTTTATATGTAGTACCACTAGTGTGAAAAATCCTCATACACTTTGTGGTGTGTTTTTTTGATATAAAAAATAGCAAAACAAGGGTGTTTTCGCTTTAATACAAGCACCACCAGCCATTCATAGTAGAGACACACTAACAACACATTAAAAGTACGTCAAAAGACCATACCATCACCCAAAGTGTATCATATCAAAAACATTCCAAAAAACATACATAAGAACTAACCTACTAGGAATGTCCATCCTGGTAGCATAATTTAAACCAGTCTTAGCCATAGACCAATAAGGGCCATACCATTAATAGAGTAAGAAAAACACATTAACAATGTCTTTAGTAGAATAAAACGTAAACAAAGGCTGATTAAGCTAGTCCTAGTCAAAAAAACTAAACCCCCATAAAACTAATCCTTTTTCCTGGTGCATGGTTTAACAAGAGTTATGGTAGCCCAATCTTCAACAAGGAACTTAAGTAGTTCATTGTTGTTGGATTCTTCCTCCACATCATCTATAGACTTGTCCTTCTACAACAGACATAACATAGTGGGAGACCTATGCATAATCTTCAAGGAAAAGCATGTAACCTCCTACAACCATTTCACCAAACTCTGAACTTTTCTTTTTAGGTTGTCAAACTCCTCCCAAACTTTGTGGTGTGTTGTAAAGCCCCACCTCACATGCGATTAAAAAAACCTTAAATTTTTATATATTTTTCATAAATAGATGGTTAGATATAGTGCAAAAGTGATTGTTTAACAACCATCTTGTATTCCATTATACTTTATGTTTTATCATCATTATTTTATTTGATGAAGATGTATGCACATGTAAATTATTGATATGACTTGATATTATAAGATGAATTGTTGTGTTGTATTACATTGGATGAGAAATTAGTTATGTAAATAGTTTATGAATAAAGTTACGAGATTTTGATTTACATCTAACCTGGTTTATTATTATGTCTAACTGTGCTTAATTATGTTGTGTAGGAAATTAAGTGAGTCGATGTGGGATTAACATTAAAGTTCGAGTAAGAATTTTGGTTGTGGTTTAGTTATTTTGAATGTCTAGAGAGAACCTTAGAATCTAGATAATTATTTTGAAGATTAAAGCCTATGTGTAATGGTAATTTATGTGGGGTTTAGGTGTGAGAGGTGTTATTGGGAAATTTAAGTGTCTTACCATGGGGTTAAATGTGTAAGTGGGGAATTAGGGTTGGGGACTCTTAGTTAAGTTAAAATTCGAATTCCTTCTTCCATGTGCTTTTAAGAGGTCTTAAAAAGACTTATTTTATGTAATTTCACTTTTTCTAGTACCTTAAAGCAAGTACCTATGGGTTGAGGGTCTATTTATGACCATATCCAAGACATGACCCTCATTTATTGCCCATTTAAAAGAGTGGCGGATTTGGGGGACCTTGGAGTAAGGAAAAAGTGTTTTTGACTCTCAAACTCATTTAGGAGATGTGATAAGTGAGATGGAGTGGTCAAGTACTGCACCCTCCTCTTAATGAGGATGAAGAATTTTGGGATGGAGTAGAAAACACTCCTTTTCCCATCTCCCAAAAATTTTCTCACACATGTGTGAGCACTTGTGGGAGATTGTGCTTGAGAATGGAATGAGAGAGTGACAAGTGTCACTCCCTCATTCAAGAAGATTCAAGATGAATCCCTTTATATTTTGTTGAGAAATGAAAATAGGGTTGTTGCCCACTTCTCCTTGTGGAGAAATCTACCTTGTGTGTATGGAGTGCAAAAGAAAAGATAATAAGGATGATGAGAAGAAAGAAGCTCTCACATATGATGGAGGTGTGGGTATGTGCAGGATCATGGTATGCCAAAAAGTGGCAATATTTGTAGGGTATGTGGCTGATGACTTTTTTTTCACTCAAAATTAATGAAACGAAAAGGGTTTTTAGAGGAGATTCTCAGCTTTCCAAAAATATAAATTATGATTTAATTTGAATTTAATAAATAATTATTATTCATTTTCTATTAAATTACGACTAAAGTCACGATCAATAGGTGATTTGAAAACATCTATAACTTTCAAGCGGTATCATTTTTTGAATCCAAAACATCGTCACATTCTATGCTTTGCATACTATAGGATCAAAAAAAAAAATTAATTTCATGAATTTTGACCAAGTTAAGGTGGTCGAGACAGAGTTTTATATTTTCTAAAAGTTGTAATAAAAATTCATAATTAATTATTTACTTGGAAAAATTACAAAAAATATGCATCACATCCAGGACATGAGTTCTCTACTTATATAAAATCTTACAAAAATATTATCATTTATTATGTTAGGGTGGTGAGACGGAGACACCTACTTCTTATTTTTTCCACTAAAATTTAAGTACTCTTGCATTGAAATTTCAAATTTTCACCAAATAGATTTTATTTATTTTTAAATAAACCTAGTATTTTAGAAACTACATTCAATTTTCTACAAATTCTATTCTTACATATTTTTGAAATAATATAGATAACTTATTCAAATATTTACGTCAAGTTGCCTAACTGATTTTTCTGATTTTTTTGCCATTAAGGGCACATTTGGCATACCATGATCACACATGCAGTGTTCAAAGAGCATGGTTGTGAAGATAAGTTATTCTTTCCTTGTTGTTATCAAGTTAGTTAAATTAGAAGATTTGTTGAGTTATTTTGTTATTGTTTGAAAATATAAGTTCAAATTTGTGAGTATGTGGATTGAGAGTATGATGGGTGAAATGGGTAGTATTTTGTTTAGTTTTCATACCAAAACCATTTGGTAGATATCTTCTTGCTCAGGGGAATGGCTAGAGCCCTATGAGGCTTCATGATGCCATTTATGGAAGGGTGGAGAGTAAGCCTTACTCATTTGTGTGTCATTTATTGTATTCCTAAATATTGTTTGATATAATAAAAGCTAGCATTTTTTTTCATAAAATGGAAGAATGAAAATAGCAAGTCTTCATTTGTGACATGCAAACTATTTGTTTTCTCAAAGTTATTGTAATATAGCAAGTTTTATTCTTTGGCATGTTATTTATTCCATTTATATGAATTGTTTGTCATAATGCAAGTTTAAGTTTGATCTTATAG
Source organism: Sequoia sempervirens (assembly GCA_007258455.2). Classification (NCBI taxonomy): domain Eukaryota; kingdom Viridiplantae; phylum Streptophyta; class Pinopsida; order Cupressales; family Cupressaceae; genus Sequoia; species Sequoia sempervirens. Next base: position 16,701 of record VDFB02286733.1, read on the forward strand.
CTTGTGGAAACAAAAGATAAAAAATTTATATATGAACTTGGGGTTGGGAATAATGGGAAGATTACCATTGTGTAAATTTAATTGCATTTTCCTTTATATAGATGAAAATAATGTACTCAACTTGAAGTTGTAATAAGGGATGACCTTGTATCATGAAATAATAAGGCATACACTTATACCCCATAAACCCCCCCATATTTTAATGTTCATTGTTTTACTATTCCAATGTATTCAATAATAATAATAAATGCATAACATAAAATAAAGAATAAAATGTTTTTAGTCCAAAAATGTATCCATGAATGCCTACTCTAAAATGTTCTTTTTAATTTTTATTTATTTTTATTAAACTTGCCTTCATACTTTGGTAATCCCCTCCTCTTATGGTAGGCTAGTAGGCTGGAAATATATATATCTTTATATATAAATTAGATGAGTAATTCTAAACCAGATCTATTATAGTATATTACCAAAAGAATGTAAAGATTATTGGGAATGATGCAATAGTATATGTCAATCTACGTCAATGATTTAGCTTGTATACATTCATGGGAATCATGCACAGGAATATTTTGTAATACCCCTCCTGTTACTATTTAGATTTATTTTTTCTATGTTTTGATTAGGTACTTTGATACTGTGATGAGACTGTTATTGTTTGGTTTGGTTAGTAGACCTTGTTGTTTATGCCTATACATTTGAGGATATGGTTATTGATATGATATTGTGGTTGGTGATATTAGTTTGATTTCAATAACATTGCGATGCATTAATCTAGTAAATTATGTTATGATATGATTTGTTAGTTTAGAAATGATTAATTTATCGGTTATATTATATTCTTTGGATAGATGTGATGAAGAACAGTGTAGCACCACTCATTCGCGAGTGCCCTGCTACATTGCGATTCCTTCTCACAATACAATTCTTTGATTTTATATATGTATGCACATGTACACGACTTCATTTGTATGCAGGGATTGCAGGTACATACCCTCGATTCCACCTGCTTCGGCAGGACAGGGTGATCACCTATAACCCAACGGTATAATGTTGAAACAGAGGTGGCAATGAAGTCATCCCGTCCCATGATGTCAAACCATCTTGTTTGATTGGTATTGTACGTTTTTGTAGTTGTCATTATTGTGGTTTGTGGTTGTGTTATGTCGTATTTTATTAATGTTGGTATTTTATAATCTGTGATTTATTTTATTTAAATGGTGGAAATGATTGTTTATTTTAATGTTATATTAAATTGTATTTAAATTTTTAAATTTTTTATTTATTTTTAAAAGTCATGAGTTTATTACATGATAATTAAAATATTAAATTGTGTTTTATTATTTTAATTAATTATCTTGTTGAGTATAATTGTTAGAATAAATTATTTAAATTAATTAGATAATGTGCTTTGCAAGTAAAGTTGTAAAAACGGAAATTAAAACAAAAAGTATTGAAAATAGAAAAATAAATAAATAAAAGAATGAAAACGCTGTGAGAACGAATGAGAATTCAGATCTGACTGAAAAGCTTGCTTTTAAAAATATAATTTCTTTTATTTATGATTTTTTTTTAGAGCTTTTGAAAGAAATTGGTAATATCTTTTATTTAATTAAATTTTTTTGAGAGTTTTCTCACACAGAGGGTTATTGAGACAAGGGTTGCACAAAAATAATGGTTCTCTACTGTTGAGTCTTCTGAAGTTTTCTGTTATCATTAATTCATCTGAGTTCTTGAAAGGGGGTTTTTCAATCTTTTGCTTGTATAATGTTGGAGAGAATTTTCTGAATAAAGTATTGGATTCGAATTCAAGCACGATATTCTGGAGAGGAGATTTCGAAGCAGGAATGAGAAGCTCTTTGTAAAGGCCATCAAAATCAAACAAGCATCATCAGATTCTCAAATAAGCACATGACTCCAGGTTTTATCTACTTCTTCTCTGGTCCTCTGATTTAAAGAAAATAGAAAAATAATTAGATTATTTCGTGAAAGAAAAATGAAAACCTTAAAAAAAGAGAAATTATTGAATAGTAAAATTACTGAAGAAATTAAAAAGATTGTCTATGTAAATTACTTTAGGGATATTCTTTCAATTTGACTGTGTGAAAGTAATGTTGAACTCGTGAAAATAAACTATATCTCTTTAAACTGATTCTGTTTTGTTTTGAAATATAGTTTTCTTTTAGATCAATTTATTTTGAGGATTAAGAAGAATATCTTATATATATAAGTATATTTTTATTTTGTCCTTCTATCTTTTGTACCTGAAACTCGTTATTGCTTCTTATAAGAATATATTATATATATGTATATATATACACATATTTCATGTGTATATATATATACATATATATATAATATTTATGAATTTATTTGTTCGCATTAAAATTTATTTGAAACTCTGAATGTTAAAATTGATTTTTGGGCTGAATCGGCCGTTGAATTCCGTGCCTGTAAGTGGAGGGTAGGTTTTGTTTTAAAAAAAATAAAAAATTAAATGAAATTTAAATGAAATCAATTTTTTTATTTATTTAGTTATATTGTATTGGGGTTTGGGGAGGGGACGGCAGGCCGTACCCACCTTGCCCCCCTATGGCAAGGACTCCCATGACACTCCTTACGGACTGCTATGCACAACAGTCCGTAGGATTGCTGCATACAACAGCCCATGGGGACTACGCGGCAGTCCCCACTTGCCGCCTGTGTTTTGATTAATGGTTTTCATTTATTTTTATATATATTTACATATATATAAATATATATGTATATATATATATATTTTATTTTTATTTTTTTATTTATATTTTTATTTTTTTATAAAAAGATAAGAAATGTAATTTTCTTTTTTGAAATGAAATATTAAAGATTTTTATTAAAATAAAATTTAATGTATTATTATTATTATTATATATATATATATTTATGAGATGTTCTTTGATTTTAAGAATTAAATATTTAGATGCAGAATTATGGTTTAATTATGGGCAAACAAGTTACATAAATTTTGTTGAGCATGTTCTGTTTCTTTATATCAATTCAAATTGAAATGTTTTATGCAATTGAGTAAATCGTTTTCCTTAAGCTATGAAATCGTGTGATCTTGCTATCGTTTTCCATTTAATTGTTGTAAACTCTACTCTTGGATGTGGGAACCTAGTTGTAATTTGTGAAACCTCATTCCAGAGGCATGTTTAACTTTTGAATGTTACCCTCATCTTGATTACACTTTTGGACTTGAAAATTATTGGTTTTATGATGGAAGGGTTGTACGGGTTTTTGAATTTTGTTATGAATTATCGCGAGATGAGTTATGCCTCACGTGGCTTGGTTTTGAGTTATGTGCTTTATCTGTTGAGTACAACCCTTGACTAGATTTGTTTTATGTTAGGTGTCTTAGGGAGAGTGGATTTTCGTGGGGGTCGGCGCCTCAGTTGGAGGAAGGGCCAAGAGATCCCATGAGAGCTATGCGATGACACTCTCCACTAGACACCCATTTGCTTTGTTGCTTATTGCCTCTGAAAATGTATTTTGAAAGTTGTATGCTTAATGTGTTTCAAATTCTTTTGAGAATGATTTATGAATGTTCCTTGGACTTGTTTAATTGTCATTGCTTTGATTATTGTAGTGAGTTTCTTATCTTTATCTTATTTCTTGACTCGTGAATGTTGTGGTTTATGTCATTGTAACCTTGAGTTGCAATTGTATTCATACTATGTTGTTCATGGAGTGGGTTTGACAATCATGGTCGAGTTAACTTCATTGTCACCTCTGAGCACGGGGGGTGATTTATTCATAATTCACATGGTTGGGTGGAACGTGCTCTGCACCTATTGGGTTCCCCATCAACATCCTTTGTTCATAGCATTTCTTCAGTTGGAATTGTACCAGTGTTCACTCTGTAGTTTATGATGTTATTGTACTTTGAGTCATCCCACATGTTTGGGAATTGTATTGTAATTCATTCATCAAATTATGTAATGTATTGTATAACTATTGATGTAATAGTTAGGGACTTTTGTAACATTATTGTGAGAGATTTTGTATAATTATGTAGTGTTATATTCACTCTTGGTTCATGGATGTACTCTTATTCATGGTTATTATAATGTTAATGGATATGTTATTTATCATTATCTTTAACTTTTGTTATTTGTTGTTTTGCGAAGTAACCTCACGTGCCCCAGAGAATGTAACGTTAAGTTGTTAATGTGCAATGTAAATGTAATTAATATGTAAATGTAATTAATGTACAAATGCATGTTTACTTTGTGTATTATTTAAAAAAAAAAAAAAATATTGTTTGCAATGTTTGTTCTCTGGGGTTTGCACGACATGTGTTACAACTTGGTATCAGAGCACTAGGTTCATATACTAGGCACTCTGGTTTCATATGAGCCCATTATGTTGTCCTAGTGAATTTGTTAAGTGAAGTTCTTAAGTGATCATGATGATCATGTTGGATTGTGGAAAGGATGTAAAGATTTGAACCACGTAGTTGTTGGAAAGTAAGTGTACTTGTGGATTTGTGTATGTAATTGTACTTCCCTTGTAAATGTGAGAAACCAGTAACTGTGCATTGGTTGAGTGTTGTGAATACCCAGTACTTGCTTTGTGGGCCCATAACCCATAGGTCTTAGGATGGAGATACGGTGTACCCATCCATTTGAATATGTTGTATTTGGTGTGGGATTAACCATACCATTATGTGTGTTGTATGTTTGTTACCTGATTGAGGGCCAACCCACATGTGGTTGAAAATCTATACATATGAGAGTAGCCAAAAGCTAGTTTCATGGATTATTTTCTTTTGGTTCTCTAGTCCCTCAATCTGTGAAGGGGTAGTAGCAGCCACAAAGTTCCTTGGGTGAAGTGTGTAGCATACGCATATTGTGACGCATAGTAGTCTTAGCTCAACCGATCCTAAGGAAATGTACTCACTACTTCCCCTTATGATGGAATAGGGTACTTGATCCATATGTGCTAGCCTAAACCCCACAGTTTTGAGTATAGCAGCACTGGATTGTTAGTTTATGCCTGGTCGTCCATAGGGACATTGATTTGGCATTAGCAAGTCAACCTCGTCTCTATGAGAGTTGAAGCTCGAGTAGCCCCATATTGATATGCTCATATATGTATTGCATACATTGTATCTGCACATGTTCCAACATGATCCAATGGATACGATGCCACACCCCACTGATGTTCCAACACAGTGATGGTGATGATGACATGTTGTTGATGGTAGCGAGTTGGGCTCAAGGACACGATGCCATGTGCATAGACACGTGAAGGCACATAATGAGATTGTGTTATGATAGCCTACTTGTGTGATGAGTGTAATGGGGCCTCACACGCTTGTAGAGGGATACTCATGTTCGCTTTCAACAGTGTTTGGGTCAGTTAGCATATGGGTATGTCCTTTCCATGTATACCTCTGGTGATGACGAGTACCTGTGTGTGCCTTCTCAATGAGGTATTGCTATGCAGGGTGTGTCTGCACGTGCCTACTTCTGCGGAGCCACAGACACACCGCCATGCAACATACGTCAGTGCATGCCTTCTCCGGCTGGCGTATGACCATGTCGCGTGACGACGTGAGGTAGGGTGTAGCTGAGGAGCACACTCTGGGTCATGTGGATGGCATGCTCACTTTGCACCACATGAGGGCTATTGTTATAGCCGGACGATGTTCCCTCCTTCCTCGTTTGGTGGCTAGTATCTAGTCACACAGTGTTGTATTGTGCAATTTTGAAGATTGAGGACTTCCTATATGATTGTTGATGATTTTCAATTGACCTTGAAGGCTGACATTTTGTTTATGTTTGATTGTAATGGTTTAGCCACACTTTGTGACTTATTCTCTCATAGCCCTCGTGGTTACATTTGATTTAGTGTTGACATTGCGCGCATTTCTTGCTTTACTATTGAAATTGAATCTTATTTAATGTTTGTTTTATGACTTTGGTGGCTAAACTAATTCATCCTTGTTGTTTTCAAGGTTGGCCATGTGTCATATTGTGATTCCTCTCCAAGGATGTATGAGGCGGACTTGGTGAGTGTATATGAGGAAGTAGATGCAGGGAACCTTGAGGATGGGGGTATGTGAGGCTATTTTATAGCTAGGACCCACTACCCACCTATGTGTGATGACTATCTCTTAGAAGCTAACCATCTTGTACAACAAGAGATGGGTCATAGTGGTCTTGTTTAGATGGTCTCGCCATGTTTGTGTGGCCTAACACCATCAAGCCACTAGGTGTGAGGTATGGATTATGTGAGATGGATTTTGGCTCTTGGCTCATGGATTATGTATTATGGATTAGTATGCTACTTTTTGGCGTCTAGATGGACCCTTGTGTAGCCTTGTTATGTGATTCCCGGTGATGTGAATTCATGTGTATGTGAATAATGCATGGATATAGTACTTAGATTCCTGATATTTTATTTACTTCCCTTCTATTGTTCTCATCTTATATTTGGAACTTGTTCTTCGGTGGTGTTGTAGGACAATGCCTAGAGGTCGCAATATTGATAGGGGTGGTCATCAGAGCACTCTTTTTTTTAATGTCCATGAGGGTGGTCATGAGGAACATTTGAGCCCTCAATTACGCCCCTTGCTTGAGGAAATTCTTAACCGGCTTGGCCCAAGACAGGAGAGAAATTGACAAATGGTAAGGGAAAGAGAAAGGTTCCCTAGGAGAAGAGGTGTTTCAGTTGTAGTAAGACTTATAATGGATCTCTTAAGGGAACGTTCTCCTACCTTCCATAGTCATAGTGGTGGTTTGGAGGATGAGACTTGGATGATTGGTGTCTGAATTGGTGGGCATCTTTTGTCTAGGAGAATCTGTAGTTGGTTGCAAGCCCAACTTTATTGGCTTGACCAGTCAACTCGGAGCACTCAGACTACAGCTAGTAGGGGCCGAATTCGACAGGATGGTGCACCTCCTCAAGGTAGAAGAAACGATAGACATGCAGGATGTTTCTCTTGTGGCCAGCAGGGTCATGTAGCTATGCAATGTCCTCAAAGGAGCACACCTGAATTCAGTCAAAGACCGATAGTCACAGAGCCAACAAGGGATGATGTGGGTCAGATCTGTAGAGCAATTGAAGTAGTTGATGACCGCCAGGATCAGAGCACAGATGTGGAGACTATAGGTAGCAGACATGTAGCTGACTCGGGAGCCCATGAGAATTCTACGATATAGGAGACTGATGTAGTGCTTCTTATGTTGTGTTATACCCCCATGTTACTGATATTCTTTGTTACTATTTGTTACTCTTATCTAATAGTGTGATACTGGTTTGTGATGGTGACTAGTTCACCGATTTGGTGTGTGTTGATGCCTCTTGTTTTAGGGAATCTTATTTTCTTTTGTTTGCCGACTTCCAGGAGTAAGCTGAATTTATGGGGGGGAGGATGTAATACCCCTCCTGTTACTGTTTAGATTTGTTTTTTCTATGTTTTGATTGGGTACTTTGATACTGTGATGAGACTATTATTGTTTGGTTTGGTTAGTAGACCTTGTTGTTTATGCCTATACATTTGAGGACATGGTTATTGATATGATATTGTGGTTGGTGATATTAGTTTGATTTCAGTAACATTGCGATGCATTAATCTAGTAAATTATGTTATGATATGATTTGTTAGTTTAGAAATGTTTAACTTATCGGTTATATTATATTGTTTGGATAGATGTGATGAAGGACAATCTAGCACCACTCATTCACGGGTGCCCTACTATGCTATGATTCCTTCTCACAATAAAATACTTTGATTTTATATACATATGCACATGTACACGACTTCATTTGTATGCAGGGATTGCAGGTACATAGCCTCGATTCCACCTGCTTCGACAGGACAGGGCAAGCACCTATAACCCAACAGTATAATGTTGAAACAGAGGTGGCAATGAAGTCATCCTGTCCCATGATGTTAGACCATCTTGTTTGATTGGTATTGTATGTTTTTTTAGTTGTCGTTATTGTGGTTTGTGGTTGTGTTATGTCATATTTTATTAATGTTGGTATTTCATAAACTATGATTTATTTTATTTAAATGATGGAAATGATTGTTTATTTTAATGTTAGATTAAATTGTATTTAAATTTTTAAATGTTTTATTTATTTTTAAAAGTCATGAGTTTATCAAATGATAATTAAAATATTAAATTGTATTTTATTATTTTAATTAATTATCTTGTTGAGGATAATTGTTAGAATAAATTATTTAAATTAATTAGATAATGTGCTTTGCAAGTAAAGTTGTAAAAACAGAAATTAAAACAAAAAGTATTGAAAATAGAAAAATAAATAAATAAAAGAATGAAAAAGTTGTGAGAATGAATGAGAACTTAGATCTAAATGGAAAGCTTGCTTTTAAAAATATAATTTCTTTTATTTATGATTTTTTTTTAGAGCTTTTGAAAGAAATTGGTAATATCTTTTATTTAATTAAAAATTTTGTGAGTTTTCTCTCACAGAGGGTTATTGAGACAAGGGTTGCACAAAAATAATGGTTCTCTACTGTTGAGTCTTCTGAAGTTTTTTGTTATCATTAATTCATCTGAGTTCTTGAAAGGGGGTTTTTCAATCTTTTGCTTGTATTATGCTAGAGAGAATTTTTTGAATAAAGTATTGGATTCAAATTCAAGCATGGTATTCTGGAGAGGAGATTTCGAAGCAGGAACGAGAAGCTCTTCGTAAAGGCCATCAGGATCAAACAAGCATCATCAGATTCTCAAATAAGCGCAGGACTCTAGGTTTTATCTAGTTCTTCTCTGGTCCTCTAATTTAAAGAAAATAGAAGAATAATTAGATTATTTGGTGAAAGGAAAATGAAAACCTTAAAAAAAGAGAAATTATTGAATAGTAAAATTACTGAAAAATTAGAAAGATTGTCTATGTAAATTACTTTAGGGATATTCTTTCAATTTGACTGTGTCAAAGTAATGTTGAACTCGTGAAAATAAACTATATATCTTTAAACTGATTTTGTTTTGTTTTGAAATATAGTTTTCTTTCATATCAATTTATTTTTAGGATTAAGAAGAATATCTTATATATATAAGTATATTTTTATTTTGTCCTTCTATCTTCTATACCTGAAACTGGTTATTGCTTCTTATAAGAATATATTATATATATATGTATATATATACACATATTTCGTGTCTATATATATACATATATATATATATATATATAATATATTTATGAATTTATTTGTTCGCATTAAAATTTATTTAAAACTCTGAATGTTAAAATCGATTTTTGGGCCGAATCGGCCGTCGAATTTCGTGCCTATAAGTGGATGGAAGGTTTTGTTTTAAAAAATAATAATAATTAAATGAAATTTAAATGAAATCGCATTTTTTTATTTATTTAGTTATATTGTATTGGGGTTTGGGGAGGGGACGACAGGCCGTACCCACCCCGCCCACCTGTGGGAAGGATTGCCATGACAGTCCTTATGGACTACTGTGCGCAGTAGTCCATAGGACTGCTGCATACAGCAACCCGTGGGGACTACGCGACAGTCCCCACTTGCCGCCCTGTGTTTTGATTAATGGTTTTCATTTTTTTATATATATTTACATATATATAAATATATATGTATATATATATAATTTTATTTTTATTGTTTTTTATAAAAAGATAAGAAATGTAATTTTCTTTTTTGAAATGAAATATTAATTTTTTTTATTAAAATAAAATTTAATGTATTATATATATATATATATATATGAGATGTTCTTTGTTTTTAAGAATTAAATATTTAGATGCAGAAGTATGGTTTAATTATGGGCAAACAAGTTACATAAATTCTGTCGAGCATGTTGTGTTTCTTTATATCAATTCAAATTGAAATTTTTTATGCAATTGAGTAAATCATTTTCCTTAAGCTATGAAATCGTGTGATCTTGCTATCATTTTCCATTTAATTGTTGTAAACTCTACTCTTGGATGTGGGAACCTAGTTGTAATTTGTGAAACCTCGTTCCAGAGGCATGTTTAATTTTTGAATGTTACCCTCATCTTGATTACACTTTTGGAGTTGAAACTTATTGGTTTTATGATGGAAGGGTTGTACGGGTTGTTGAATTTTGTTATGAATTATCGCGAGATGAGTTATGCCTCACGTGGCTTGGTTTTGAGTTATGTGCTTTATTTGTTGAGTACAACCCTTTCCTGGATTTGTTTTATGTTAGGGATCTTAGGGAGAGTGAATTTTCGTGGGGGCCGGCACCTCAGTTGGAGGAAGGGCCAAGAGATCCCATGAGAGTTATGTGATGACACTCTCCACTAGACACCCGTTTGCTTTGTTGCTTATTGCCTCTGAAAATGTATTTTGAAAGTTGTATGCTTAATGTGTTTCAGATTCTTTCGAGAATGATTTATGAATGTTCCTTGGACTTGTTTAATTGTCATTGCTTTGATTATTGTAGTGAGTTTCTTATCTTTATCTTATTTCTTGACTCGTGAATGTTGTGGTTTATGTCATTGTAACCTTGAGTTGCAATTGTATTCATACTATGTTGTTCATGGAGTGGGTTTGACAATCATGGTCGAGTTAACTTCATTGTCACCTCTAAGCACGGGGGGTGAGTTATTCATAATTCACATGTTGGGTGGAACGTGCTCCGCACCCGTTGGGTTCCCCATCAACATCCTTTGTTCGTAGCATTTCTTCAGTTGGAATTGTATCAGTGTTCACTCTGTAGTTTCTAATGTTATTGTACTTTGAGTCATCCCACATGTTTGGGAATTGTATTGTAATTCATTCATCAAATTATGTAATGTATTGTATAACTATTGATGTAATAGTTAGGGACTTTTGTAACATTATTGTGAGAGATTTTGTATAATTATGTAGTGTTACATTCACTCTTGGTTCATGGATGTACTCTTATTCATGGTTATTATAATGTTAATGGATATTTTAGTTATCATTATTTTTTACTTTTGTTATTTGTTGTTTTGCGAACTAACCTCATGTGCCCTGAGAATGTAACGCTAAGTTGTTAATGTGAAATGTAAATGTAATTAATATGTAAATGTAATTAATGTGCAAATGCATGTTTACTTTGTGTATTATTTTTAAAATTAAAAAAAAAAAATGTTTGCAATGTTTGTTCTCTGGGGTTTGCACGGCGGGCGTTACATATTTGGTCATCAAAATTTAACACCCAATAGCATTTTGTTTAATTCTTAATTCAGGTCTAGAGGATCTATTATAGTATAACATATTCAGGTGGGATTAAAATATTCCTCTACAAAATATATAAAAAGAAAAAAGCAGATGTATAAAATAAAATATAGGAAGAGAATCGAATCTATATTTTTTTATGTGTCAATAAACAAAGCAAGTAAACTATTAGAATATAAACTTGTTCATGAGATATCAATAGATGTATATGTATGAAAACATAAGATGATATTCATGGTTTTTTTTTTTTCTTTATTTTAAAATATAATTGCATGAAAATGCACTAAAGTTGTATTCCTATATTTATTTTTGGTTGTATAGAAACAAAGTTAAAATAAAAAGAAAGAGAGATAGAAAAATAATTATAATAAAAATTTAGAAATTTTTCTCATAAAAATAGTTTAATATTGTTCAATCTTGTTGAAAATAAATCAATGAATATACAGATGAGAAAATGAAGTTGCAAGCACCTGATCTTGTCAGATTAAATAAAATAAATGAATACAAGCATGATTTACAGAACATAAATATTTAAACATAAAAGATTAAGCATGCCTGCAATGCCATAAAAAGATAAACAAAATAAAATTATATGGGGTGCCCATGACAGTTTAAAACCCTCACGCAGATTTTTGGAAGCAGACTGGTTGTTATTCTTGAATTCTTGCAACCTATGGACAGCTGTGAGTGCCCCTCTTTTTTTCCTTCATTCTACCATTTCCTGTGTGAGGCAACAAACCAGAATAAATTCAAGGAATGCAAGTAAATAAAATAAATTAAACTTATACCCATTTATTTGCAAAGAAAACTAATGGCGCAGTCAGCCTCCGTCTTTTTGCTTCTGCAAGATTTCATCCTTTGTCACTACCCCCATCTTAGCGCTCCATGTTTCCTTATAACTACTTCCTCAAGAAAAGAAAAATCATATTGCAATATTAGGGAAAGACAATAAATGAAATAAAGGAAACGTATAAGAAAAATTAGGGTAGTCACTAACTTCAAGGAATGGCATTGATAAGACTTTTAAAAATATATCTTGTTTTATGGGGAAATGCATCACTTTAGATAAGATCTAAAACACATTTAGAGAACTATTTTATAGCCTATTACCATGGGATAGGAGATCCCATAAAAAGCTCCTCGTAATCCTCCTTTAGAAAAAAAAAGAGAGGAAAGCCTCACCAATAAATAATAAATAAAAAAAGAAGGCACTTAATTCTATATCCATTTAATCTCTTAAAAGAAAAAAATTAATAAAGTGATTCCTTCTCCTTTTTGGAAGGGGGGATGTATTAGATTGAAATGAAAAAAAAAAAAATACAATAAAAAGAAATAAAATAAAGTAATAAGTATTAGGGAATATGAGAGAGAAGGGAAGCTTATTTTCATTTATTTATTTACATTTCTTTCTTTAGTTAATAAATTAAATATGAGTAAATATAATCATTAATTATAAAGTATTAACTATATTTTAAATATAAATAAAAATGAATTGGAAAATAATTAATATATAAACATATTATGTATATGTAAGAGATAATTAAATAATGGTAATATGAAGTTCAATATTAATATCATTGTCGGATTCAAAACAATAGTAGTATTATTAGTTTTTGAGTAAATAATAGTATTAATAAGTTGATAATATTATTGGAGCTAACCAAAGACTAAATAATTAGATGAGTCAAATAATAATAATAATCCAATGCAAATTTGAGATTTAGTATAGATAATATTAGTTGAAGCGAATGACATTCTTAATGGAGTTTGATGGTCAAGCAACCAAACAAACAATATAGTTATCTTGAAGAAAATTTTATTTTCTAAATAGCAAATATATTATTTAGAGATGGTTACATAAAATTATTATGTCTCTTTAAGCATGATCACATTATTATTTTAGTGACTAAGTAACAATGTTGTTAGTGTCAAGATTAGCATGTTTAAATAGCATCAATGGAAATGTTAATGGGAAGTAATATTAGTAAAGTTATTTATGGCAATATAAGCTCCACTACCTCTAATAATAATAATAACACTAAGGTTTATGGTCACCTCATATTCTATGAATGGATATGAATAATACCATCCAAAGAGGACCCAATCCAACCATCTTTGCCCTTGCAAATGTAGAATTGTAATAATAATTGAATATCGACAAAATTACTACCATCACCTAATTATTTTAAGTGCATATGTACATATGAGTATGAGATTCATAAAAGTATTGGGGTTCGTATGGAATTCATTAGTATTATATTGAAATATTAAATAGATTAGTTAAACAAATTTAGCAATATTATTATAAACGAAGGAATGAGAAAAACCCACTTCTAAAGAACTTGGCTTAATTAATCCATGAAGGGTGTTGCTCTGAAACATTAGAATGCCAAAGTGGATCAAACTAGTATTTACGTCAATACCTTTCAAATAAGTAAAAAAAAAAAAATTGAGTATGTTGTCATGGAGGCTCTTGACTTTAATTCATGTGAATACTATTAATTATAATTAATCTTTAATTAAATCATTTTGACCAAATCAGTGAATATGTCAACTTAGTAAGTTGCAAGGAAAAAATAAATAAATAAATAAATACAAACTTAATGATAATTTTATTGGCAGTAATGCTAGTAATCTTGTCATCTCATAATGGCAATTCACAGTGTCAATTAGCTTAATGTGTGTTTAAAAAAAAAAATTGTTAGTGTGAACCATTTGAATCTAGACCTTGCACAAACACAATAAACATGCAAACAATTAGATCAAACACAAGGTTAGAAACATATGATTCCTCAAGAAATCCATTTGAAATTTGCAAAAGATAAGAAATGAAAATGAAGAACACAAATGAAACAATTAAATCCTATATAATGCAAGCAAACTCTTGATCTCTTGAGGGAGTTGGTGCCAATTTGATGTGGAAATTGGCCCTTTCCCAACTCCTTTTGCAAGCTTGATGATGAACGAATGAAGAAGAATGAGAAGAGAGTGATCCACTTGATGAAGACTTTGAATGTATGCTCCAAGCTAAAATCTGCAAAAAACCTAGCTATGATTCAATGAGATGGATGAGAATTGCTAAGTATTTTAGCATGGTAACTTTGCTTGAGATGTGGATAATAAAATACATGGTGAAGCATTCTATTTATAGAATGTTGAAATGGAAACAAAGCCAAAATAGAGCAATGTGGGACAAAGATTTAGCCAATGGCAAAATGCCACTTGTCCAAATGTGATTGGATGAGGAATGAGCAAGTTTTGACAAATGTGCCAATAAATGCATTTTTGAATTAGAATTAAGAGAAGAAAACAAATGAATTTAATCAAATAAAGATATTCAATTAAATGGTTAGGTCAAGGAATGATTTAGGATGAAATGATGTTAGTAGATCAGAGTTAGATGCGCAATGTCAACTTGTACATTTTGCGTGTCTACATTTTGCCCCTCTTTGAAGCAATGTACTTGTTGCATTGATTCAAAGAATGATCTTGTCATGATCAAAATCAAAAAAATTCTGATTTTTCGAATGCCCCACTATTGCCCTAGTGAGAAGAATTGCACTGGTATATTGCCCCCTTGAGATGTTGAATGGGAATGTCAATTGCCAATCAAAATCACGATAAAATGCGAGAGGAGTGGTTAATGTAGATGAATGGACATTCATTAGCTGTGGGTAGCTTCATGTACCAACTGGGATAGAAATGTTAGTAAAGATAGAAGAATGTGATAGAAGAATGAAAGAAAGAGATGGTCATGCAAATGGTGATGACTACTTGTCGTGGAGTTGGGATTTTCAAAGGGCAGATTTCCTTATGTTTGATAATACACGCAGTACGATGCGTCAAGGTATCGAGAACCAAGATGGCGTTGTACCTAGTGTGATGGACTTTGACTCGACAAATCAGATAGGAGTATTCTTGTTCACACCTGATATACAGAACCCTATCCAGAAAATAGTTTAAATATTTCAAATATCTCAGACCAAAACATAGGAAGGCGAGCCTTTCTATGTGGTCAACAAGAAACTTAAAACACCCTCGCTATAGATTAAACAAAAGCACGCATGACCAAGGTTATATTACAAAGATAATGATCGTTGCCCCATTCCTATCTCTCTAAATCCTTCGTTCGGACATCATCGAGAGGTCCTTGGAATGAGCCCAATGAGATAAATCAAACAAGATAAAGTAAGTGAGCAAACAAACTAATATTCTTTGTACCATTAGCCAAGAGAAACGATGTTTCGAAAGATGGGAGCCAAAACTTATTGCCAAAAGATAATGTCCATTGTCGGAACGGATCCTAGGACATGTTAATGACACGTCGTTTTGTTTACCCAAAGTGGTTGGTTTGATAAAAATTCCCATTGTTGGAACGGATCCTAGGACCTGCTTTTATCAAACGATGATGAAATTGATTTATGATTTATATGCCATTGACCAACTTGCTTGCTGACTGACCTATACTTGAGATTTTGATAGTTTAGGTTTTCACATTTGACTGCTAGACTTGTTTCCGACTGTTTTACCAAAGGTTGAGGGTGATGACGATTTATTATGGATGATTGATTATTGCAAGTGTAAGCCAGATGAGGCAGCTGGATTTTTTTTTTATTATTATTTTTTTTCAAATATTTGGATTTTTTTGAGTTTTGCAATGTTTTGAGGCTATTTTTGGTATTTTTTCGAGATTTTCAAATGTTTTGGATTTTCAATTTTCCAATGTTTTGAGATTTTCTGAGATTTTGACCAAGAGACTAACCTAAAGACCTATCCTAGGGGCCTTGGGGGCTGATCAATAGATTAGCCTTGCCTACGTTATACACGCAGAGACCACGTAGTTCGACTGACAACCTGACCGATTTACAAATGAAGATATACATGACGAAATGTCAGTTTATTATGACAGACTCCTATAGGACTGACCTAAATGTCTCGGGGGATAATCAAAGATCAACCTTGCCTACGTTCAGGCTCAGAGACAACGTAGTTCGACTCTGTTTTTGACATTTTGAATGACTTTTTGACCTGTTTTTGGATTTTTTGCAATGTTTTGCATGTTTTGAGGCTATTTTCTGATTTTTCGAACTTTAAGATCATACACAAATCCGATCTGATGAGAACGTGCCCCCAGCGTGAGGCGATAGACTACTTTGATATAGGCAGGACAAACTGACCTTTTAAGTGGGCCGAGTAGCTCTAGGAGGAATCATGACACAAACGCAAGACCAAGCTATGGTGCAGATGTAGATGGAAGGGTGAAATGCGATGATATGCAATGGGTGAGTGAATGATGCAAATCAAGTCATGGAGACCAAGATGGATGGAGAGTGCTTATTTACACAAGGTGCCTGTTTGCCAGGTTTTCACCAAGGTACTTGCCCAAAGTGCCACCGAAGTGGTTTTCACTAGAGGACGATTTTTTCTCTTTACTATTTTCTTGATTTTTTGATTATTTTATTGTCACCAAGACACCTATTTTCCAGGTTTTCACTGAAGTAACCATTTTTTCAGGACATTTTATGATTTTTTGGATTTTTTGGTTCTATACCTTGAAAGATTTAGGCATAAAACTTTTTGAGATGGGAGCTATTCATTGGCTCCTATAGGGGTTCCCCTTCGGGTGTTGATAACTGGTATGCCCCTGATTTGTGGCTTGCTGTGATGACAAAGGGTCCCAGCCAGTTGGGTTCAAACTTGCTCTTGCCATTTGGGTTCAAGACATTCTTCTGATTCTCTTTTAGCACCAATTCTCCAACCTGGAAAGTTCTACTTCTGATTTTCTTGTTGTAGCTCCTTTTGAGTCTATTCTGATACACTTGCAGATGGTTTAAAGCATCCAGACGTTGCTCGTCCAACCGTTCCAGCTCATTCAGTCTTGAAACTCGATACTCCTTGTCCGTGATGAGGTTTTGCAATGATACTGTGAGGGATGGTAGCTCGATCTCAATGGGCAAGATGGCCTCTAATTCGTAGACCAAGGAAAATGGTGTGGCACCAATGGGTGTGCGAATGCTAGTTCGGTAAGCCCAAAGGGTAGGATTAAGCTGCAAATGCCAATCATGACCTGTGTCATTGACTGTTTTCTTAAGGATTTTTAGGATGGTTTTATTTGTAGCTTCTGCTTGGCCATTTCCTTAGGGATAGTATGGGGTGGAAAAGCAATGTTGGATTTTGAACTTATCACATAGGTCATAGACTTCTTGATTTTTGAATGGTGTCCCATTATCTGAGATAATGGCTTGTGGGACACCATAGTGGCATATGAGATAGTTAAGGATGAACTTTGAGATCTGCTTTCCTGTTATGTAGGTCATAGGTATGGCTTCAACCCACTTGGTGAAGTACTCAGTTGCAGTTATAATGAATTTGTGGCCGTTAAATGAGGTGGGTGTGATTTTTCCAATGAGATCAAGTCCCCACTGTGAAAAGGGCCATGGTGTGATGATTGGATGAAGCTCTTGAGCTGGAGCATGGATGAGGTCCTCATGTTGCTGACATTGTAGACACTTCTTGACGTATTCATGTGCCTCTTTGTCCATGGTAGGCCAATAATACTCACTCCTCAGAAATTTCTTAGACAAGGTCATGCCACTCAAATGAGAACCACAGATGTCGTTGTGCACCTCAGTTAGGGCAGCTGAAGCCTCCTCAGGGTTAAGACATCTAAGTAAGGTTCCTTCTATGCTTTTGCGATATAGGGTTTCTCCTAAAATGACAAAATGAGATGCTTTCTTGATAAAAGTTTGTCTAAGGCTTGAACGCAAATCAGCGGGAATGATACCTATCCTTAGGTATGTGTAAATGTCTTGGTACCACTGATCGTTCAGACCAACGATTTCACCCACAAATTCTGACTTTGGTACCTTGAATGCTGGTACGAGAAGCTGCTCTACTAAGAAGTCATATTTCGAAACATTTCGAGGGATCTCTAAGAGTGATCCAATAGTTGCCATTGCATCTGCTGCTCTGTTGTTGGTTCTTGGTACTTGCTCGAATGTGATGTCAACAAAAGATTCCTTGAGATTTTCCACCAGCCTTTTGTATGGAGTTAGCTTATCATCCTTTGTTTGGTACTCATTGTTCACTTGATTTATGATAAGCTGTGAATCTCCATATACCTTCAATGTCATAATGTTCCACTGTACTGCTATCCTGAGACCTATAGTTAAAGCCTCGTATTCTGCAATGTTGTTGGTACAAGGGAATGCTAGTTTGTATGATCTTGGTATACAATCCCCTTGTGGAGTGATGAAGAAGATACCAGCTCCTGACCCATGTTGTGTGTAGGAACCATCAAAGTATAGTTTCCAATGAGTAGCTATGTCAATGTTGAAAATGGATTCATCTGGAAATTCTGAAACAAGTGGGTTCTCTGCATAGATAGGTGCGTCTGCCAGTTGGTCTGCAATGACCTGTCCCTTGATTGCCTTGCGCTCCACATACTCAATGTCATATTCTGATAATATCATTACCCACTTAGCCATTCTTCCTGTAAGCATTGCCTTTGAAAGAAGATACTTTAGGGGATCAATTTTAGCTATGAGTTTGATCTTGTGTGCCAACATGTAGTGTATGAATTTTTGGGATGCAAACACCACTGCTAGGCAAGCTTTTTCAATGAATGTATAGTTTAAATCATGGCCCACCATTGTACGGCTGATGTAGTAGATGGCTCTTTCTGTTCCATTTTCATCATGTTGTGCTAGGAGAGCACCAAGGGCTGCAACAGTTGCTGAGATATAAAGGATTAATGGTTTGTTCTGAATTGGAGGCCTTAGTACTGGAGGTGTTAACAAATATTCCTTGATTTTTTGAAGGCTTGTTCACATTTTTCATCCCATTTGTATGTTACCCCCTTGTGGAGTAAGTGAGAGTAAGGGATTTGTTTGTCTACTAATTGTGCTATGAACCTGCGAATTGACTGAAGCCTGCCTTGGAGACCTCTCAGTTGTTTCAATGTCCTAGGAGCTTCCATTTCAAGTATTGCTTTCACCTTTGCCGGATCAATCTCAATGCCTCTCATTGACACTATGTAGCCCAACAACTTTCCTGATTGTACGCCAAAGACACACTTCTTGGGATTCAAACGAACCTTGTATTCTTCTAGTCTGTCAAAGATAGCACTCAAGACCGATATATGATCCTTCCTCTTTTTGGATTTTCCCAGGATGTCATCGACATAGTCCTCAACTGTTTTGTGGATCATGTCATGGAATATTAGTGTCATGGCCCTTTGGTATGTGGCCCCAACATTCTTTAAGCCGAATGGCATTACGTTCCAGCAGTATGTTCCCCAAGGACAAGTGAAAGATGTTTTATGTTGGTCTTCCTCTGCAATTCTTATCTAATTATAGCCTAAAAATCCATCCATCAAGGAAAGCATCTCATGCCTCGTGGTCATGTCTACAACCATATCAATGTTAGGCAACAAAAAATCATCTTTTGGGCAAGCCTTGTTCAAGTCCCTAAAGTCCGTACAAATTCTTATGCCCCCAGTTGGTTTTGAAACCAGTACTAGATTGGAGACCCACTCAGGGTAGGCGATCGTTCGTATGAATCCCGCATCTAGTAGTTTCTGGAGTTCCATCTTGACTAATAGAACAATCTGTGGGTGCATCTTTCTCAACTTCTATTTTACGGGTTTAGCTTCAGGATAGACTACCAAGTGATGAACCACTACCTCTGGATCCAATCCTGGAATATCAGCATAGGTCCACGCAAAATTTATCTTCCTCTCCTTTAAGAAGGTAGCCAACTCCTCCTGTTCTTTGCATAATAATGACTCATCATAGAATGTAATATGAGGAGTTTCTTGTGTTCCCAGATTGATGGGGTTGCACTTTTCTACTAGCATAGCTGACTTTTCTTGGTGTATAGCTGTAAAAGGAAGATTGAATCCCCCATCCTCAAGCGCCTCAGAGAGGTTTTCACCATTGGATGTGTCCTTTCTTTTTACTTTTTCAGAGTTAGAGAGTGCCACAAGGTGGTTTTCACTCAAGGACTTGGAGATTATTCTCAATTTTTAATTTTTGCGACTGAGGGATTCAATTGTTTCTCCATAGTATGCATGTGTATCTAGCTCTATGATAAAACCTACCTTATGATCCCCACATGGAATGCCATCCCTAAGTCCCATGAATTCTGAGAGCGCCTCATCATTTTCAAACATGTTAAGAATTGGTGGTCCTCGTTGGTCGTAATCAATCAATTGGGGATAGACTAATCGGATTTCATTGCTTTGGTTTTTCAGACTCATAAGACATGGTGCTAATCATAAGGATGTTAGTATCCTCAAACAGCAAAGGTAATCCTATTTCTGGTGACTCAGTTAAATCAATGGGCATTCCTAAAGTCATGGAGGATTGTGGAGTAGTTACGGATTCCTGAGGAGGCATTCGGTTCTATCTACCATGGGCACCTCGACCAAGTACAGTTACCTTAGGAGTAGGATGACCAATGCCAAGATTTTTTATTTGCTTCTCAGGTATAATGGGTATTACACGCCCATTATTATCTTGGCCTAACCCTTGGTTCTGCTTATAGCCCATCGAGAGCATCATCTTCATACCTTTGTTTCGTTCATCCATAGGCAATTAAACTGCCGGTATATCATCTTGATAGAGGAGATGAGATAGGTCCCCTTCTAATGTTTCCTAACTAAGATCTCCTGCACTTGTGAAGGTAGGGTTTCATTCATAGGATCCTTGAGATGTTGAAGCTTCTTGTGATTGTGGTCATCCTCTTGATCTAGGAGATTGTGGTAGCTCTCCTACTACAAAAGCATTCTTAGGCATTTAATACTTTCCACAACCATCATCTTGTATTATGACTTTGATATTAGAAAATGAGGGATGGCGGGGGTGGAGGGTGTCTCTGTCGTAGAAGTGAGAGTGGCGGGATCCATGTAAGGTGTTGATGGGCCTTCATCATTCTTGGGTACTTGTGGGATCTTGTAGTATTTTGCCTCTAGATTTTTGCAGTAGGAAAATGGCTCAGGATCTCCATGGATAGTAACCTCTTGACCTTTATGTGTGAATTTCACACATTGATGAAAGGTTGAAGCTACAACTTGCATTGCATGTATCCATGGTCACCCTAGGAGAATGTTGTATGGTAAATCAAGGTCCAAGACCTGACAGTTGGTTTGCATGATGGCGGGTCCAACCTAGATAGGAAGCTGAATGGTGCCTTGGGATACCCTTTCCTAGTCATCGTATGCTCTTATTGTGATGCCTTTTCCTTTGTCAATTGAATCCTCTGAAATGTTCAAATTCTTTAGAAGCTTTAAGGAGCAAATATTTAAGCCTGCACCTCCATCCACCAAGACTCTCTTGACTTTCTTTTTATTTACGTACACCTCCAGATGAAGTGCACGGTTGTGAGATGGTTGTGTGGGGAAGTCTTGTTC
The DNA here is from genome assembly GCA_007258455.2 of Sequoia sempervirens. Lineage (NCBI taxonomy): Eukaryota > Viridiplantae > Streptophyta > Pinopsida > Cupressales > Cupressaceae > Sequoia > Sequoia sempervirens. The sequence goes on from VDFB02286733.1 coordinate 38,324, forward strand.
AGAAAATGTAAGAATGTTAGGTGTGGTGATACTTGCGACCATAGCTTGGAATTGTTCTACATCTAGATCTGCGGGGACAGTAGATGACGCCAAAGCTTCTTCTAGAATCTTTTTGTGTGCAGATGAGATTTTGAGTAACTCCATGATGGAGATATGTGCAGGGGTTCTTTTCAATTGATCCAAGACATTATAGCCACTAGGGTTAGACCTTGGATTGGATGTGGAATTTCTGCTTGGTTGGGATGGTGCTGCAATGGTAACCTTTCCACCTCTTGTGGTGACTCCACAATCGGCTTGGGCCCCTTTGATGGTGATGACTCCACAAAACTCATCTAAACAAGCACAACACCCTCGTATGTGTGGTTGACATTTTTATAAGCCCCTTTTCCTTTGTCTTGATCTTTGTTTCCTTTGTTGCCATGATTCGGCATCGGATTTGTGTAAATCTTGAGATCTTTGTTTCCTGATGGTGCTTCCACATCTATGATTTTGTCATCTATGAGGTCTTGAATTAGATTTTTGAGCCTCATGCAGTTGTTTGTCGTGTGTCCCTTGAGTTTGTGGAAGTTGCAAAGATAATTCTCATTATACCATGGTGGCTTGACCGATGGTTCTTGATAATTATTATGTGTAGGGACCGTTATCAATTTTTCATCTACCAATCTTTTCATGATTGCTTCAGCAGGTTCCCCAAGGAGTGTGTATTTTCGTTTGGGGAAGAACTTGTTTCGCTGTGGTCTTCCCTGATTATCAATGTTGTTTGTGTTTTGGTTATGGGATGGTTGGACCACAGTATTGACTTGTCAATTGCTTTGATTGGTATTTTGGTGTTGTTGTTGTTGGGATGGTGGATTGTTCTTCCGTGGGGCACTAATGACAACCTTGGCGTCAACGACACCATCGTTGGTTACATTACGATTCTTTGCCCATGTTCGTGGTTTGTCATGATAATTGGATGATGAGCGGCCTTCTTGATATGATGAAGTTTCTCCCTGTGTGGCAAGGGCTCGTTCGATATTGAGCGCCCTAGGGATCAACTGGTCGTAAGTGGTGATGTTTTGCATTTTGAGGTGGAAGGCCAAGGGCCCATCAAGATTCGCAATGATAGTTCCCACTTGTTGCTCTTCAGGCATGGACCACTTGCTTCGATTAGCTTTGGATCGCCATCGTTGTAAGAAAGCACCGAATGATTCATTTTTCCCTTGTTTGAGAGATGATAATTCCTGTAAGCTAACCTCCATGGGAGTGTTGAAGGAATAATTATGTATGAAGGCATCTATGATTTCCTGGAATTTTTTGATTCCAGAAAGTCGAGAAAACCAATCAATAGCATTTCCAGCCAAGCTTCTTGGGAATAATCTCATCAAGTACGTTTCGTCGTAAGCCACCTCCATGCAATGTACTTGGAATTCCCTGATGTGATCTTCAGGGTTACCCGTTCCACGATATTTGTCAAATTTAGGGATCTCAAACCCTTTTGGGAACGGTTTCATTTCTACACTCCTATCAAATGGATAAGGGCATAGGTTTTTTTGTGGTTTTGGTGTCCTTCCTGATTGAAGGTCAAGCACTTGTTGTGACAGAAATTTTATTTGTGCGGTGACATCCAATTGTGGATCAGGAGGTGGAATCAAGGTGTTCTGGGGGGGTGGAGTGGGTGTTTGAATGGGTGGAATGTTTTCTTGTTGTGCCATGTATGCTTTCAACAATGCTTGTTGTTGATCTTGTTGTTGTTGCACTAATAGAGCTTGTTGTTGTGCTTGCTGTTGTTGGTCCAACAATGCTTGTTGTTGATCAGCTAGGGCTTGTTGTGTTGCTTCTTGTTGCTCTTGGTATTGCTCTAATGCTTGCTGATATGCGAGTTGTTGGGCTGCTTGTTATTGTGCGAAGTACTGCGCTTGTGCTTGCACTTGTGCTTGGGCATCTTGGGCATCTTTTGCAGCTTGAGCAGCTTGTGTGGCTTGTGCGACTTGAGCAGCTTGTGCAGCTTGTGCAGCTTGAGCAGCTTGTGCAGCTTGTGTAGCTCATTTTTGTTGTTGCAACAAAGCTTGGGTTTGTGCCGCTTGTTGTGCTTGTTGTTGTTGAAGCGATGTTTGAGCTTGATTTTGCTGTGAAGCTTGAGAAGCGTGCATGGCTATAGGCGCTTGCTGAATTGTTTGATATTGTTGGAGCAATTGTTGGTATGATTTGAATGCAGCATTGTAATGGCTTACTTGGCTTGGTCGCAATGGTGGTGGTGGTGGGATTGGAATTGTGTTGGATGGAGTGGTGAGAGTTTGAGATGCGCTTAGAGCGATGGTGGTGGTGGGAGGTTGCGATGTAAGGGGTGTGATGGGGGTAGTGGAAGTTTGAGGTATAGTGGATGTAGTGGTTGGAGTGAATGTGGTGATAGGTGCATTTGGGATGGGTGAAGTGATAGGAATGGTGGGACTAGGTGAAGTGGTAGGAATGGTAGAGATGAGCGAAATAGTGGGTCTTTGAGAGACCATATTTTGATTAGCTATCATGCGTTGGTTTGATGTGGATGGTGTGTTTGAAAGATGTGATGTACCCCCTTGGTTGGATGAATTGATTTGGATGGGGTGATTTATGTTAGGGAAAGGTGGAAGTTTAGGTAAAGGGGAGATCCCTAAACCAAAATATGGTGTTGACATGGTGGGAGGTGTGAATGGTTTGAATGGTGGAAAATTTTCTTGTGCAAATGAAGAGACAAATCCATAAGGTCTCTCTATTTCGGATGAGCTTGCTTGTACCAAAGGTCTAGACACTTGCGTGTCAAGGGAAAATGATGAGGTGGTATGGTAAGGAACCTCAGATGTATCGATAAATCCAAGTGGGTTGTAAAGTGGATTTTGATGCGTGTTGAAGAGGGTATCATCCTCATTGATAGTAGGTTCTATGGTGGTAATGGAAGTGGTTGATTATGGAAGGGTGTTTTGGTCATTTGGTACAAGAAGCTCATCCTCAATAGTGTTGAGAATTGATGGATTTATTTTAGCCATTGCGCGAAGAAACTTTTGTAGTTTTGGTTGTTTGAGCATCTCAAGAACTTCTTCCTCACTTAGTTCTGTTGGTGTGATGTCTTCCACCAAGACCTCTTTTTGTGGATCGTGTGTAGTGATAGTGAGGTCTGGAAGTGGTGTGTTTTGGATTTCTGGAATGTTTTGGCTTAGATCACTTGTGGTTGATGTTTCTTGATTTAACTCCATGTTCCTCTTGTGTTGTGATCTTGTTTGAACCATAAAAGAGCAAACTAGGATGTGTAAAAGATCAAAGATGTGAAGATGAAAGGTGTATGATATATGGATGAGAATGGAAGTTTTGAATTTGTATTGAAAATCTTGATGTGATGCTAGGTACTTTGGGTTTGCTTTGATTGATGTTTGTTTGATGTTTAGACTTTGAATTCTGTCTTTTGAATGTTGATGTTTGAGCAAGAGATATCCCCAAGATGTTTGGATGATGATCTAAAAAAGATAACTAATGCTCATAAAGGATAATTTGATTTAGGAGTGAGAATAGGATGTGTCTACTCACAAGCTAACCAAAAGATAATCCAAATTAGTGATGGGAGAAGGATGCATCTATCCACCATTAATTTGAACAAAGTGATAATTCAACTAAGCATGTGCAAAAGGATTCATTCACACACACTTGAGTTGAACAAGTTTGATGTTTGATGTTTGAAGAATTCAAAGTCTCATGTTTGAAAAGTTTTGATGTCTACCAAAGGAGCCTAGCATAGTTGTGTCAAGATTTTCTCAAAATGTTGGTGAGATGTTTATGGTTGATGATGTTTTTGATGGATGAATGTTTGTTTTGATCTTAGAATGACCCTAGTTTAGACTTTTGTTTAACAAGACCAAGGTATTGAAGAACATGTTATGCCCTAAGCAAGGTATCCAATCCCTTGAAACAATCTTGGATTTCGTGTGTAGTAAAATGAATATAAAGTGGGGTTGTCTCTTGAAGCATGTCTATAGAAATTAGCCAACAACTTTTCTCTAAAATCATATAACCTTTTGAGTCTTTGTTGATGTTGTTTTGGGCTAAGTTTCTTTTTCTTGGGTTTTTGTATCTTGACCTTGCGAGAAATCATTGAAAAGACATGTGTGGGGCTCAATTGCTTATCTTTGCTTTTAATGACTTCTTTTTACCAAATACACTTTCTTGATTATGTTTCAAACTAAAGATGTCCTATGTCAAAATTCCTTTTCTTCCCACAAAGTGTTGTGTGGGAGTTCCAAGAAATTGAGGCAAAGGGATTTCCTAGGTTAACCCTAGTTAGAGCAAATGACGATATAAATTCAAGTGCTGAGAAACCTCTAAGGACATAATCCCAAGGGAAAGCAACAACACTTAAATTTGTCAAAAGGTATTTGCTCTATCAAAAGGGGTTTGAAATTTGCATGATCATGTTTAAGTGTTTGTTTTCCAATGTTTATGAACAAGCATGTGTTTTTGTAACCCAAAAGCATGTACAATCCTATGGATGTGTAAGACAATATTTGTTGGATTCCCACTTGGACAAGTCCAGCTACGCTTATCTCTAGCGGATGGTTAGATGCTTGACCCCACTGGCTCCCCTCCATGGCTTATTAACGTCAATCGGGGCAGCCAAGCATCAACACCCATGAAACTCCCATGGCATGCTTTCCATCTCTACTAGAAGACCGTAAAAGTGTGGGGTGGCTTCAGACCGTTCTTGCACCAACAAATAGATAAAGGATTTTGGAAAATTCTAGCACATGGGTTCTAGTAAGGACTTTCCGTTCGTAGGAGTTGACCCAACGTGGCAAGAGTCCCCTTTCAGATCCATCTTGTCAGACTCAACCGCGTGATATTGGCGTTTCTTCCAATATCCACATTTATATCCCGGCTAGAAATACTCTTGGTTTTAGAGTGTTCGGTTGAGCCATTCCCTTGGGTGATTACTTTTTCCCATAAGGTGGGCCCTCTAAGATAAACAAAAGCAAATGAAGAACAATATTCGTAACTCGATCAATCCTTGTAGGCAACAAGGAAAGAGAATGTACGCAACAAAGTCCCCACTCACACTCGCACAATAGTTTGTTCAATTTTAAGCCCAAATCGAAGTGTGGAGGTGGTTGCTTTCTCTCAACCCAAAGTCATGGAAAATACCTTTTGATTCTCAAGATCGCTATAAAACGTGAGAGAAGCGCATACGTCCTTTTCCAATGGCTTTAGTCTAAGTAAGCCCTCACAAACAAACAAAACTACACTTGTTCTTTTTAAACCCTCAAAGCAATGATGATTTCGTTTTAAAGCACCAAATGAAGTGTGAGAAATTTTCTTGTTCAATTGTTAATCCAATAAACCAAATCTAGTAAGTTGTGATCTTAAAGTTCATTTTAGCCTTTGCAAGAAATGAAAGAAGGTTCTTTTTAAGCCCAATTGAAAACTAGTGTCCTAAGAAGGAGAAGGATGACAAATTCTTTGAAGAAGTGTTAAACAAACACTTAAGTGTTAAAAAACACTTTGATTAGATAAAATATCATCCCCATGCTCCTCTTTCTTTTGATTTCAATTTCCAACCTGCAAAATTGATCAAAATATTAGATGAGATCAAAAGAAACAAAATGATATAGGGGTTAGACAAACCATTTACCAAAACACCCTAAAACTTAGCTAAGTTATCATGTGTTTTACTTTAAATGAAAATTTGAAAATTTTAACTAATTTATAGTTAAGAAACACCTACACCATTGGATAGCTTGTAAAATTCTACCTTATTTTTAAAAAAAAAGCATCAAAAAAGACCTATGTATGACCAAGATATGGTCATTTTAAAATTGACTCTAAAAACACTAAAATAGTGATCATATGCGGATTAATGAATAGTGCTGTCAAAAAACAGCGAAATTTTATAAAAAAAACGTGTTAGATTTGAGCATATGCCCTCCTTCTAGCGCCAATATGTGAACCATTTGAATCTAGACCTTGCACAAACACAATAAACATGCAAACAATTAGATCAAACACAAGGTTAGAAACATATGATTCCTCAAGAAATCCATTTGAAATTTGCAAAAGATAAGAAATGAAAATGAAGAACACAAATGAAACAATTAAATCCTATCTAATGCAAGCAAACTCTTGATCTCTTGAGGGAGTTGGTGCTAATTTGATGTGGAAATTGGCCTTTCCCAACTCCTTTTGCAAGCTTGATGATGAACGAATGAAGAAGAATGAGAAGAGAGTGATCCACTTGATGAAGACTTTGAATGTATGCTCCAAGCTAAAATCTGCAAAAAACCTAGCTATGATTCAATGAGATGGATGAGAATTGCTAAGTATTTTAGCATGGTAACTTTGCTTGAGATGTGGATAATCAAATGCATGGTGAAGCATTCTATTTATAGAATGTTGAAATGGAAACAAAGCCAAAATAGAGCAATGTGGGAGAAAGATTTAGCCAATGGAAAAATGCCACTTGTCCAAATGTGACTGGATGAGGAATAAGCAAGTTTTGACAAATGTGCCAATAAATGCATTTTTGAATTTGAATTTTGAGAAAAGACATGTAAGAGGGGGAAAGAAAATTGCATTGAATGCCACTTGGCTCAAGGCAAGGACATGTAAGAAAAGTAAATGCCTTGTTGGAAGGACTTGTAAGAGAGAGTAAATGACATGTTGGAAGGACATGTCATTCAAATTTTGAATTTGAAATAGAAGAATATTCCTCCAAAAGATGCTTTGTTGAAGGAAAATGAAGATTTAATAAATCAATAAATTGATTTATTTGTGCAAGTGGAGATATCTAGAGAATGCAAGTGGGTGAGATTAGTATTTAATCATGGTTAGATTAAATAAATGATGATTATGTTAGTTTAATGATGATTAGGTGAGTTGACTTATTTTGACTTATATTTTTGGATTAATTTAAATCAAACAAGAGAGGAAATGATTTAATGAGTTTAATTAAATAAACAAGTTTTGATTATTTAATTAAAGAGATTGAAGTAAGATTAAATAAGATTTTAATTTATTCAATTTAATAGATAGACTTTAGAGATTTAATTAAATAAAATTAATTATTTAATTAAAATAGGGATAAAGAATGATTTAAGAGACTTAATTAAACACATGATTTGTTTAATTAAGAGAAGAAAATAAATGAATTTAATCAAATAAAGATATTCAATTAAATGGTTAGGTCAGGGAATGATTTAGGATGAAATGATGTTAGTAGATCAGAGTTAGATGCACAATGTCAACTTGTACATTTTGCGTGTCTACAGTTAGGTTTTCTTGACGAAATTTATGGGCATGACATGTGTGTTACTTTTTGCATGGGTAGTAGATATTTTTATTTAGAGGGCTATATCATAATTATTTTAAGGTGGAGTATTTTAATAATTGTAACTATATGTCACAGCTAGGAACCCTAATAAAAATTAAATAAATCATCTAAAAATATTATTATTTATTATCTATTTTATATTTTTTAGTTAATTACTTTATCTTTTAATTGTTATTAAGAGATAACTTTTCTTAGTTTGTTTGAATTAAAATAAAATATTTATATAATAGATTAAGGGAAAATGTAACACCCTTCCGTTTTGGCTCTTTGATCGACATTGTTCTTCCCTGTTATGATTGTGTCTAATTATGCTTTGACTTCAGAACTAGGTTGCTTTTGATTGCAATTGTTATACAATGTGGATGTTATATTTTGATGTGATGTTATCCTGATGTTACCTTTATGGCATGTTTTGGAGTAACTAAGAAGATATTTGATTTAATGATGTTTTAAGCTGTTGATCATATCATTGATGTTAGATGCGTCAGTTAGTGATATTGTATTAGTGAAGGGGATGGGATTGTATCACTCACTTGCGAAGGCCCTATAATTCTGAGATTTCCTCTTCACGGTGTGTTTGATCATATTATATACATATTGCACGTTCAACATGCTCTTTGTTGCAGGATTGACAGGTACATGACATCGACTCCACCTGGTTCACAGGTTTGAGTGTGTCCATTGACCAACGATATTCGATTGGAAGATAGTAGCTAGGTTTTCCATGCCAAGTCGTCACCCTAGTCATAGTGTGTCGCCGGGTTGTTGTCGGGTCAGTTGTTTTGATTTGACCTTTTTCACCTTGAGTGTTTATTTAATTTTAATTATAAAGGTTATTAAATGTTAGGAGTAATTTAATTGATGATTAAATGTATTTAGTTGCAATGTTGAAACATTATTTATTTTATTGATTTATTTGATTTAATTAATAAAATAATTATTAGTTTATTGATTGATTTGATTAATTTAATAAAACTAGATTGAGTTTCTTAATTAATTAGACTAATGGTGATATATTAATTAAAATAGTTGTTTGGCATTGTTATATATTAGTTTCAAATTTAAATTGAAAATGGAAATTATATTGGATATTTAAGATTTAATTAAAATAAAATTAAAAAAAACTTGTTAAAATAGTTAGACTTAAATTAAAATAAATAAATAAATGATAATGTGTTTTAATTTCACTTTTGAAAATGGTAGATAAAATAAATTCCTTGCAACTTTGAAATGCCCTTTGTTTTAATGAAAATTTGAAAATGCATAAATTTTGAATTAAAAATTAGAAATTGATTTAAGAATAAAAAATGGGAAATATTCCCCACATGTTTTTAAAATATATTTGGTGAGTGGGATTTTTAGGGATTTTTGACCAATTTGGGGAAAAACCCTATTTTTGGAAAAATGGGAATCTCATCTAAGTTTCAATTCTTCATTTTTGGGGAGAAATCTTTTGGTGGGTGGCTTTTGCTTGGATTGGTGAAGGAGATTGAAACTTGGGCTTGAGTTGGATTCAATGGAGGAATTGGAAAACACCATGGTTGAAGGCTTCAAGCTTTGGAGGAAAAATTAGGTTCCTCTTTGTTCTTGCTTTGTTTCATTTTGAAAATAGATTAAATCCTCTTCATGCTATTTAGAAATCTTTGAATGTTGTTGAATCCAATGAAACCCATGAGATATTTCCTTGAATACTTGCAAAATTGTTGAGATTTGGAAATGAAAACCAAAACTAGAATCAAACAATGAAAAACATAGAGTGAGAATCCAAAAGAAAATCTCCATTTTAAATTAAATCTTTAAACCCTTTTGTTGTCTAGGCAAATTTGGTTGAGTTTTGCAAAATGTATTGCTCTTTTTCTCAATTTGAGCTGGAAATGTTTATTGAAAATTTCTCTATTCAAAGGAAAATGTTTTGTTTTCTTCCCCTGTTAAAATTTTTCATTCTGGTTTTTACCAGAATAGGGGAAATGAAATTTTTGTATTAAAAAAATATATATAAAATAAAATTTGATTTATTTGTGGGGTGGGGAAACCAACCCCCACCATCACCGCCACCACGGCCGCCGCCCAGTGGGAGGCAGGCGCTGTGTGCAAACACACAGCCACCACCGCCCGCAGGGAGGAGGGCGCTATGTGCTTTGCACACAGGATCCGCCGCTCGGTGGGAGGTAGCGCTGTGTGCTTTGCACACAGGATCCGTCGCCCGGTGGGAGGCAGCGCTGTGTGCTTTGCACATAGGCACCGCCGCCGTGGGGAGGTAGGGTTGCATGCCCTTAGGGCTTCAGCCCTTGTTCATTCAAAAAAAAAAAATCATTTTTTTTAATTAGTTTTATTTTATAATTTATATCATATTTTATATTATATGCATAATATTTAATATTTAATATAATATATTTAATATTAAATATTAAATATTTAATAAATAATATTATATATATAATATATAATATTATATAATATGGGAATTTAAATGATTTGTTATTGTTTAGTAATTAAAATATATGTATATATATTAAATTATATATATATATAATTTAAATAATAGGGTTTATTTGAAATTGGAAAATATGTATAAAAGGGGTTAGATTATTTTCATAGATGGAAAATATAAATGCTTTCTTATAAAGATTTGATTTTATTATCTGGTATAAATATTCAAAAAACCTTGGGGTATAAATTGACTTTTTAGTGGCGCATATTTAAATGATAAATTAATTATCTATTATAGGGGTGTTAAAATGAGGATTTCATTGTTATAGTCAAAACGTAATTGACGTATGATCAAATGTTTTATTTAAAATATTGACTTTGATTAATTTATTTATTCTATGTTGAAATATAGATTAAGTGACTTAATTAAGTGTTTATTTATTAAAATATCTCGATTATGAAAATAATTGTTAAACGTAGAGTTAATGATTGACTTGTTTCAATCAAATGACCTTATTTATTAACATGTTTGAACATGGAATTTAATTGTGAAACTTAGAGATAATGAATGATTTATTTTAAACAGATGGTTTTAATCATTAAAAATTTGATTATGGAACATAATTGAGGGGCTTAGAGATAACGAATGATTATTTTAATCAAATGTCTTTATTTATCAAGTGTCTGAATTATTTATAATTTGGCTTTGGTTATTACGAATAATTGAGACAAATGAAATTAAATGGGTAGATTTAAATATAGATTATCTTAAGATGAATTTGTTACGTAATAGAAGCAATAGTAGTTTTTAATTTCAAATGATCTATTTAGAACGTTGAATTTTGATAGTCAAGTGATTTATTTTTAAAAGATAGATTTTAAATAATCAAATGCTTTTATTTTAAAGGTTGATTTTATTAAGATATGTGATTGGGAAAACAAAATATATTATTGGTTTAAACTCCTTAGAGTTGACAACGTGTTTTGATTTACTATTGAGTTTGTGCAATTAATGTTAATTATTTACTTAATTTCTTGTGTGACGTAATTTGTTTGACTGGGTTTAGGAAACCCTAACATTAGATATTGAGTTGCTTGGAATTCTTTTTATATCATGTTTCTTTCCTTCCCAATGTTGGGAAAATGGGGTTAACTGTCTAAGTAAGTCTTCCAGAGGAGTTCTCTAGGATGGGATGTTTTGTGTAGAGGTTTAATTTGTGAATCTCCTTGGGAATAGGAGAGGGTTATGCAATTTGTACCTCCTTGGGAATAGGAGAGGGTTATGTGATTTGTGCCTCCTTTGGAATAGGAGAGGGTTATGTAATCTGTGCCTCCTTTGGAAGGAGTGGGTTTTGTATTTTGGCTTGCTTTAGTGTTTGGAGTGGGTTTTTGTGACTTTGTTTTCCTCCAGTGTTTGGAGAGGGTTTGACCTTGTTGCCTCCAGTGTTTGGAGAGGGTCTTGACCTTGTTGCCTCTAGTGATTGAAGTGAGTCTCCTTGATTTGTTACCTCCTTGAAATGGAGAGGTCATATCTATCTGGTTACCTATTGTGGTTTTCACCGTGTGTGTTGTCTTAGAAGAGTGGCTTGCAATGGGGGTCAACGAACAAAGTGGTGTCAGGGATAACCCTTTGCAAGTTGGTTAATTCAGTGATAACTAAATAAACTTTTAGAAAATTAGGTTGCATCAAACATTAAACAAGATTAATTATGCCTCGCTCATGGACCTAAGGACTTGTTTTAGACTTGGGATGAGATGGGAAGGCTTGGAATGGAAAGATAATCTATCTCGTCTTCACGAGAGGTATTTGATTCCGCATGAGTGAGCATGGGTGTCAGGATTTCGGTAGAGGCCACCAAGATAACCCAAGGTGGGGGCCGGAGCCTAGGAAGATTCCCAGAGGATATCCCTTGACGAGCTATGCGATGACACTCTTCCTAATTCAACAGTTTGTACTTGATATTTGTGACACTCTTGATCTATTATATGTCTGGAAGCAATGTGACCTATATCAATGATGTGTGAGTCGTACTAGAGTTGTTGGTTTGACCCTTCAGTTCATGTGATGTGGTACTTGTATTTATTTTGTATCAGTTTTGTGTAGCCTGTGTCTAGTGGTAGATGGTCTTGTGTAGGAATTCCTTGTTACTATCTCCTAGCACGGGGGGTGAGCCTTTGGGTATCACATGGTTGGGTGGAATGTACTCCTTAATCCGTTGGGTTGGCTTCTTGTTCATGTGGATGAGATTCAAGTTGGAGAGCTCGTGGGATTCAGTTTCTTCTCATGTCTCATGCTTAACTCATTGAGTTGGTCTTGTATTTTATTACCCCTCATTTGGTATCGAGGTGGAATTTGTAATATGTAATCATACTTATTGGAATTACCTCATTCGGGGAATGAGTGTTGTAATCATGTTGTAAGTTATATTATTGGAATCAAGTGGTATCTCATATTCTTGGATGTAAATTATTATGAATGGAATTTATGTGAACTTTATTTGTTAAGTAATTATATGGTATGGTTTTAATTCTTGTTCTGTGTTTGGTTTAAGTAACACAGTCCCGCAACCTTAGGGGATTGGTTGGCAATAGTTAGTGAACTTGTATGTTAATTGTTCTTATTTAAAATAAAAATAAAAAAATAGTTCGTTTGTGTAGCAAATTGCAACTTTCCCTAGGGTTGCGTGGTGGGGCATTACAGAAAAGTTTAGAACACCATCAATTGAAAATTCAAATTGGTCAATGAAACCCTAATTAGCCAATAGGATTATTTGTCATCCCAGGCGTGAATTTGTTTTGTCGGCATCCAGGGTCTGCTAGCCAGTAGGGAGGGCATGTTTTTTCTTGTGGCGACATGGGCATTGGTTATTACGTGGGTTGGTGGTAGTGGAGAATTTTATCGTTGTAATGAGGAAGGTGAATGGTAAGTGTTCGACGTGGAATTTTGCAAATACGTGGGTTGGCGGTGGTGGAGGTGTTCTCCTTGAAAGGTGGAAGGTAAATGATAAGTGCTTGTTGGCCTGATGGTTAATGCATTATGTGGTTGTTGTAGAATGGAGGCAGATGAAGTGATGTGATATTGAATGTAGCAGTTTGAGAAAGTATACTTTGATTAAGTTGTATTGTGAAAACACCAATTGTGGTTTTGGTTTCATGGTAGATGACTATGAAAAAAATCATTTCCTTTGGCTTCATCATTGGTTTGAAAGCATCTTATGCCAGATTGAAGACTAGTGTTCTCTGGAATCTGTAAGTCATTTTACATGGGTGGTTTGTATGGATGGTTAATTTATTGTCTATGTGTTCTTTTCAATTTTTTGTATCTTTGGCATTATTCCCATTGTGGAGATTTGAAAGAGAGTATCATTCTGCATCGATGAGGGAATTGTAGTTAAATGTTGTTTGTTTTGTGAAAAAATATGCTTAGGGTTAGTAATTTTTTCACCATTTGTTTATGGTTTTTTGTTATCTGTGTGTATCTCTCACATTGTAGCCATCACGATTGGAGCAATTTTGATTAAGTTGCATTGTCGAAATAGCCATTGCAGTATTGGTTTCATCAGAGGCCATTGTAAAAATCATTGCGTCCAGCTTCGTAGGTGGATTAATAGAAGACTATTGTAGAAAACTTGTCCTTCGGCTCCATCGCTGGTTTGATAGGAGGCTATTTGCAAACCATTTTATGTGATATTGAAAAATCTTGTTCTCTAGAATCTGTAAGTGATTTTAAATGGTTAGTTTACATAGATGGTTCGTTTACTGCACAAAAATATTCTTTCTTTGTTGAAAAAATATGGTTATGGTTAGTTTTTTGTTTAGTATTAGTCTATTGTTTTGATTGCTTTTGTGTATACCCATTTTCAATATTTGAAAGACATTATCATTTTCTTTCTTTCTTCTATTAAAAAATATGGTTGGGCTTGGTTATTTTCATGTTGTTGGTGTATTGTTTTGGTTGTCTATGTGTATCTTTGGTGTTGTAGCCATTACCATGGAAGCAATTGTATTTATCTATGCATAGGGTTTAGGGTTGTATGAAAGCATTAACATGTTGGAGATAAAATTACTTTGGTGGTTTTCTAGTATTATTCTAGTAGGTCTTTTACAATTTCTCTATTTGTGGTGATGTAGCTCAAATTTTCAATGAAGCTTGTGGGGCTATACCAATTTTTACATGGGTACTTTACATAGATGATCTAATAAAAATATGGTTAGGGTTAGTTATTTGTTCACTCTTGGTCTATTGTTTGGGTTCTCTATGTGTATAGCCATTTTGGAGATTTGAAAGAGATTATCATTTTTTTTCTTTCTTTCATGAAGAAATATGATTGGGTTGGTTGTCTGTGTGTATCTTTGGCATTGTAGCCATTACCATGGGAGAAATTATATTTATCTATGTGTAGGGTTTAGGGTTGTATGGAAGCATTAACATACTCGAGATAAAATTACTTTGGTGACTATCTAGTATTATTTTAGTAGGTCTTTTACAATTTCTCTATTTGTGGTGATGTAGCTCGAAGTTTCAATGAAGCTTGTGGGTTTATACTAATTTTTACATGGGAGATTTGCATAGACAATTGGTGTATTGCCAATGTATTCTTGTTTTATGTTTCTATCTTTTGTGTTATACCCATTTTCGAGACTTGAAGGAGATTATCGGTCTTTCAGGGTGGAGAGTGTGTAGTTAAATCTTCTTTGTTTTGAATATGAAAAAAATATGGATAGGGGTACTAATTTTTGGATGTAGAGTGCTATTCTAATACCTCTTTAACAATTTCTTGATTTCTCTATAATATTTAGTGAAAGTGGCCCTTGTTTATTCATACATATGTAGACACATATATATACTCTATGCATCTTTCCTTCCATGCACATGGTTTGGTTTTCATTTTCAATGAAGCTTGTGGGGTTATACTCTTTTATACATGGGTTTTTTGCATAAATGATTAATTTATTGTTAATTTCCTTTTGTTATATGATTTTTTTCCTTTATACCTGTTACCATAGGAGAAATTGTAGTTAAATCTACTTTATGTCGCTATTGGTCTACTATATTGTTTATCTATGTATAACTTTGGCATTGCAACTATTAGCATAGTAGGAATTGTAGCTATCTATGTGTAGGGCTTAGGGATGTATGAAACCATTCACATATTGGAGATAAAATTGTGTTGGTGGGTGTTTACTATTATCCTAATATCTCTTTTTCAGAATTTCTCTATTTGTATATGATATTTAGTATTAGGTGATGTAGCTTGAATTTTCAATGGAGGTTGTGGCCTTATACTAATGTTTGGATGGGTGTTTTGCATACATGATTAATTTATTGTTAATGTGTTCCTGAGTGATTTGTGTAACCCTTATTTATTCTTTGTAGTTATGGTTGTGCAACTTTGGCTTGCTGTAGTTAAATCTTGTTTCTCTTGTTATTGGCCTCCTGTTTAGATTATCTTTGTATGTATTTGGCATTGGGAGCTATATTTACTGTGGGTTTAGGGAAATTGCAGTTAAATATTTTTCATTCTGTGAAAAAAATATGGTTGGGCTGAGTAATCTTTGTGGCACTTCTTTATTGTTTGTAGTTATTGTTGTGCCATTTTGGCTTCATACCCATTGCTATACGGGCAATTGTAGTTAAATATTCTTAATTTTATGAAAAAATTTGAGTTGCATTGCCTCACACTGAATATTATAGAGAAATAGAGAAATCGTAAAAGAGGTATTAGAATAACACTAATGTAGCTTGGAGTTTTGATTAAGTGTGTGTGTGTGTGTGTATATATAAGAAGGTTGTTTCAACAATCTGATTTAATCAATATAGTTTCTCACACATTTTACAGCAGATCAATGTTAAAACTGTTGAGCCTACTATCAAAAGGAACAAATTAGCACAGGCTGGGTCACATGAATAATAAATTAATCATTTATGCAAAATACCCATATAGACATACAAATATATATATGCATGTAATCATATAGACATATATATACATGTATACGTATATACATATATATATACGTGTATATATACATGTCTACATAACCACAAAATGCATTAACCATCGGGCCAACAAGCACTTACCATTCACCTTATGCCTTTTGAGGAGACCACCTCCATCGCCACCAACCCACGTATTTGAAAATTTCCATTTCAAACACTTACCATTCACCTTCCCTATTACAACAACAATATTCTCCACCGCCGCTAGCCCATGTAATAGCCAATGCCCATGTCGTCACAAAAAAAAAAGTTCCCTCCCTTATCTCTCCCCAAGATGCTATAGGATGGAGTAGAACACGACGATTTAAACAATTGTTTGTTGGTAAATAAAAAATGCACTTGATATTTGCACATTGAATATTAATCAATATAAAACCCTCGAACCTGCTATCAATAGGAACAATAAGCACCAAATGAAAGGCATGGACAATAAATAATGTGCTATCAAACCAACACCACAATGACTCTCTCGACAATGCAACTTAATTAATATACTTTCTCACACATTTTGCAATGCATCAGTGTTAAACCCCTTCACCCTACTATCAAAAGAAACAATAAACACAACACCATAGACATGAACAATAAATTAATTATTTATGCAAAAACACCCATGTGAAACATGCACATATATATATATATATATATATACATGTAAACATATAGACATATATATGCATCTATACATATATACGTATATATACATATAGAGATATTCATGCATATATACATGTAAACATAGACACACAAATATGTGGACATATTCATATATAAATACATGTAAAAATATTCATACATATAAATACACAACTGTATATATATGAAATTAGTTTTCCCGACCTGTTATATAGTAAATGTCTTTTCATAGATATTTTATCCTTTCAGTATTTTCCTATAATATTGAGTGTTGAATAATGTTGCTTGAATTATGAATTGGGGTATGTGCAGGATCATCATAGAAAAAATAGGCCCTTAAGTGGCAAAAAATTTAGAAAAATCAGAGTTGGGCAACTTGACGTAAAAATTTGAATAAGTTATCTATATTATTTCAAAAATATGTAAGAATATAATCTTTAGCAAATTGAATGTAGTTTCTAAACTATTAGGTTTGTTTTTTTTTTTAAAAATCTATTTGGTGTAAATTTGAAATTTCAATGCAGTGGTACTTAAATTTCAGTGGAAAAAATAAGAAGTAGGTGTTTGTCTGACCACCCTAACCACAATAAAATGATAATATTTTAGATATAAGTAGAGGACTCATTCCCCGATGTGATGCTTATTTCTTTGTAATTTTTTCCCAAGTAAATAATTAATTATGATTTTTTATTACAAATTTTAAAAAATATAAAAAATCGTATGTCTGACCACCTTAACTTGGTCAAAACTTAATGAAATTAAATTTTTCTTTTAGTCCTATAGTATGTGAAGCATAAAATGTGACGCATGTTTTGGATTCCAAAAATGTGATACCGTCTGAAAGTTATAGATGTTTTTCAATCAGCCTATCAATCAGGACTTTAGTCATAATTTTAATAGAAAATGAATAATAATTACTTATTAAATTCAAAGTAAAGTATAATTTATATTGATGGAAAGTTGAGAATCTCCTTTAAAAACCCTTTTCATTTCATCAATTTTGGGTAAAAAAATAGTCATCAACCACATACCCATCATATTGCCACTTTTTGGCCCATCATGATCCTGCACATACCCATTGGCAAGTGAACTATTATATAGATTGTTCTAGGTACAATATAATTTTATTTCTCCTAGCTTTATATATATTAGCGTTGGAAGCATATCTATATTTATTTTTTTGTGAAATAGGTGCAATCAAGGAAAATGCACATCATCACAACACATGGCTAGAATGATTAAGGAAAATGTATTTTCAAGTCTTTCAATAGATCAGCGCATGTGTACTTCCATGTGTATATATATGTATGTATCGATAAATATATGTATGTATGTTTTGCTAATAGTTCTCTTACAATTTCCCTATTTACTCTATAATACTCAATGGAAGATAATGTAGATATTGTTATACAATCTCTCTATTTGTTAGCAAACTACAAAGAAGGTGGGCATTAAAGTAAAATAAAAAACATGGCAGCTCAATAAATCTACAAATGTAGGCAAAGGGAAGAATAAATTGTGTGGTGATTCACAAGCTACAGTGTCCTCTTTTCAAGGATTTGAAGTGGAATTAATTAGAGGGACTTGAGGGGGCTAATTGTGTAAAATGTGTATGGAACCAAATATGCATAGAGTGTAGATATGTGTCTACATATGCATATATGTATATGTATATATATATATATATATATATATATGTATGTGCATGTAAGTATGTATGTACATATATATAAATATGTGTGTGTGTGTGTGTATGTATATGTATATGTGTGCATATATGTATATGTCGATGTAGATATATATATATATATATATGTATATATGTATATATATATATGTATATATATATGTATATATATATATATATGTATATATATATATATATCTATGTGTGTGTATGTATGTATACATATATTGCATGGTTGGGTGCTTTTGAAGTGGTCACCTTAATACACAAAAGGTGAATGGTAAGTGTTTGTTGTTGTGGGGGTTAATGCATTTTATTGTTGTAGTCTGATGGGGGCCGATGAAGTAGATGGAGTATTGAATGTAGTAGTGTGGAAAAGTATACTTTGATTATGTTGCATATAAGAAACTCTTCATTATGGTGGCTTGCACCTTCTATTGTCCATTTGGAAAAGGTTTTGTGAGGGTAATATATTGACTAGGTTGTATTGTTGAAAGTGGCATTGTTGTGTTGGTTTCATAGCAGAGCATTGCCTCGTATGTGTGGTCCCTGCTTGTTTAATAGTAGATTGCAATGACAATGGCTCTTTCAACAATGCAACTTAATCATGTGCTTTCTTGCACATTATGCAAAAAATGTGGTATTCATAGGATGGAGTTAAATATTATAGAGCAACACAGAAATTGTTGAACAACTATTGTAGAAAAAATCCTCTTGATGGTTTCACTGATGAAAATCCCATTGGAAGCTTCAAATAGATAAGAAACCCTCTACATATCCATATATATACAATCCCTCCTATTTTAACTTGTGTGGTTCTTCACTGTTTCCCTAATAGTCTTGTTAGAATTTGTGTTTTTCTCTATAATATGTATATATGTATGTATACATGTATATGTATGAATGTATATATATATATATATGTCTGTATACATATATTTATATGGGAAAGTATACTACAAAATTTGTGGGAAAATATATTGGTTGGGTTGGTTTGTTGAAATAGCCATTGTGGTGTTGGTTTGATAACAGACTATTGTAAAATTCTTCAAATATAGAAGAGTTTCCTATAGTTGATAATGAGAATGTGGGGCTTGTCTCTTCAACGAAAGATATTTGTCAATGTTGCTCATTGGTGAATAAGTATTCCACAAAAAGTTATGGAACTAGAATTTACAATGCAAATATTACATAGAATGGTTGTGTTCTATTAACATGTTTCATGATATTCTTCTGCCCTCATATGTTCAACTATAAATAACTTTCATGATATTGTTTTCCACTCATCTATTTCAAGCTGCCTGTGGCAGAGTATTTTATTGTTCTTGTAACAGGGATTTTTTTGTAATCTTTAACATGCTTAATTTTTTTGGATAGAAAATGTTATCATTCAGATATATTTTTGTATATATAGATAAATACATACATGTGTGCATATGGATATATATATCTACTTAATTGTGTTTTCCAAAATGTCTAAATAGAGGAAAAATTGAACCCATATATGTATTTAAGGATTTCTATTCTTGTTCTATATTCCATTGTTTCTATTAAGAAATATGAGCGAGCAAGTAGCAATGTATACAAATTCTTGCATATAGGGGTTTATACAAATATAGGAAGAAGATTGTATGCATTATAAGTTCTCCACAAGTTGGTATTGAATGTTGGATGGTATATAGTTTTCAATGAGTCAACTATGGTTGGAAGATTCCTTGCCTTGAAAGGATTCTACAACTACCTCTGCAGAGTCAAGGTTTGTGGATGTGTCTCCAGAGCCCCAAAAAATTGATTTGGTGATTGATTTGTTGTCAACTTGTACACTTGATGTTGTGGAGTCTAGCTCTAAGGATGCCATCCACCAACCTACAGACTTTGATTCCATAAGTTTTCCTTCCTCTTTCATAGTACCTACTACAAGCTTGCTCTTATTGTTTCCTACCTTTCTTGTTGTTGTTGCTTGATTGGCATTTAGATGTGTAAATATATAGCTGTCCCTATTAGAGAATATAGATATGAAAGTAGAGATGCGCTGATCTTTTAGATGATATAGATATGAAAGTAGACATGCATTGATCTTTTTGAGCACATATAATGTATCTCTTTGCAGCCTCCATTTTCCTTACTTGTTTTATCGATTTGGTGTCATGATTTGCATTTTCTTGATTGCACTTGTGTTTGTAGGTTGCAAAGAAAGATTTGAATTTGACTCCATTTGCAATTTGTTCTATCAATTTCAGTGATGTTGTTCCCTCTCTAGTCCTTCAACTATTTTCCTTCAAAAAATTTGGCAGTCATGAAGGGCAGGTTGAATGATACAAGATTGTCTTGTCTGATGGCCACCATTTGCAAATAGGAACTCTTCCTTCCAAATTCAATATGTTTTTTACATGTGCCTTGAAAATAGGGTGCCTTGTATGTTTAAAATATTACATCTATAGGAATATCCAAGATTCAAGGTGGGTTCCATTGTTTGTTGTCTATGCTAAATAATTCTCTCCTTTTTGTTTCTGCCTCATATAATTTGTCCAATACATTGTGTTGCTTCTTTTCCAGGGCCTTAATCACATCCAACTTACTTGTAATTATGCTTGACTATCAAATTATTGGGGCCCCTAGGTATTTGTTCAAGCAACAAGAAGATCAAATGTTGTCACCCGACTCACCTTCCCCTTCTAAATGGGCCCCTAAATTTGGTCTACAGGTGTCCCCTTAAAAAAAAAAACCCTCCCAAGGTGAGCCCTATTAAAGCTTTGAACATTTATCAAAATGTTTGGATAGTGAAAGGGTGTGTGACACATATTAGGTAGATGCATCATTTTTAGAAACAAAGAGGTGAAGGGAAACTATTTAGTTTTGTCATTATAGATGTGGAGTGGACAAAAATACATATTTCTTGTTTTGATGATATTGTTCAATTGCATTATTGCCAAGTTGAGGTGGGGTTTACTTATTTAATATCAAGGGGATTGGTTAAGGAAGCCAATAAAATATTCAATAAATTAAATAGTAATCTTGAGATTGTTTTGGATGAAAAATCAACAATAAAATGATTTGAAGATGAGATTCCTATCCTCCAGAAAAAATCTGCTTTCGTGCTAGTTAGTGAAATAAGCAACTATAGTGATAAGAACTTTGTTGATATTATTGGCATTGTAGTGAATGTTGGGTACATTTCAATTGTTTGTAGGAGAAACGGATCTGAAACAATCTGACAAACCATTAAACTATATGATGTCTCTGCTTCTCTCATTGATGTTAATCTATGGGGCATAGGCTAGCAAGAAAAAGGTGATACCTTGCACCAGATGTATGTTTCTAGTAAAATAATTTTTTTTGTTATCCATAGTGGTCATGTAGGATACTTTAATGGAAAAGTTATGAACACATCAACATGAACAGTCCTTGAAATTAACCCTTCTATTCCTAAGGAAAATACTCTTAGATCAAAGGCTCCAATTAAAGTAGACCAACCAAATTCAACTTCTTCTGCACCTCGAAGGTTGCATCCTTCAAATTAGAGAGTTACAATTGAATTTATCTTAACCAACTTCCTTCATTTGGGAGAATTTTTTGAAGCCATTTTCAAAGCAACCATT